>QRFB01012660.1:0-26264 GCA_008931105.1 Oenanthe javanica
ATGTGTTAAAATCTTACGAAGCAAAACAGCCGATAAGACGCGAAACTCGATACTCACCGAAGAAGATAAGGCGTGAGCGAGTTTGAGACAGAGCGAGTCAGGGTGAGTTTGCTTGACGAGATTGAAGAGCGACTCGGCTTGGGATCGGCCATCGTTGTCGGCGGACATGAGGTGAGAAAGGAGTGCATCGAAGTGCGTGCCATCAGGGCCGAGTAGGGAAACGAGTTGGAGCTGAGTTGAATCGGTGGATGCCATGCGAGTTGAGGAGTGGATAGAGATGAAGTTTTGGCGGACTCTGTTTTTGATGGTGTGGCGGTTGCTCTGTTTCTGTGTGTATGGGTGTTACTTACATATATTTATATAATAATAGGGTTTTAGAGATAGGGGTTTGGTAATTTTTGTAACGGTTAATTTCAGACACTACTGCTTTTTTTAACTGCTAGGTAACTACCATGGTTTCTTTTAAGTTTTAACTATTTGCTGCCTTAAAAAGAGTTCATTATTGTTTTAATTAATTATTGAATTTAAATATCGTAAGAAAATAACGAAAATTATGGGTAACAACAATATTACATTTTGTTCATTTAAACCAAAAAAAATATTTATTGTTCATACTATAGTTTCTTTTAACTATTTGCTGACTTGAAAAGAGTTATTTATTGTTTCATCTTCATTATAAAATTTAAATTTTGTAGAAATATAAAAAAAATTATGAGTGAAAATAATATTACAATTTGTTATTCACACAACATATAATTTTTCCCTTACTTTTTAATATTCAATAATGAATAGACTTTAAAAAAAAGTTCAAGATTGTATATAAGATATAATTAATAAAAAGATATATTTGATATTTAAAATTACCATTGCATATCAATAATTGTACTAGATTTATAAGGTTTTAAATAAAGAAAAAGGATTGTATTTTATTAATGTACAAACTTTTATTTATCGTATGATAAGATTAAAAGTTTGTTTTTTTCCAAATTTAAAACAGATTTCATTAATAATTTAAAGGAGCCTCAATCAAGACAAATTTCCAACTGATCATGCAACTAGGTTGAAAAACAAATAAACAAGCTAAACAATTAGTCGCTTTGTTTCCGAATCGCTTAACAAACTGAATACAAATATTCTGAAAATTAAAAATGACATCAATGGTCTTCGGATCAATCTAGCCTGCATCTCCACCCGAAAACAGTAGCTTCACAATTGACCCTTACAATAATTCCGTGGAGAATGCGATGTCCAAATGACTTAGTTGCAAAAACTGAGTTTAAAAGTATCATGTTATGAACAAACTTTTTATGTGAGAGGTGAGCACATGCGATTTTCACCACCGTCACAAGCGCATCCCGGCTATCTACACACCGGCTATAGATATTTCGAAAGTGTTGTCGATGCGGGATATCCAAATCTCTCAATATACCATATAATTCATTTTCAATGCAGCAAGTACAAGAATACTCGCATAAAGCTATACAACTAGCAACATAAACAAAACTCGCACAAAACTATACGAAAAAACCTAGAAATTCAAATTTCTCAGAATGACACCAGATTCTGATATGATGTTAGCCGGAGATTTTGAATTCAAAATTGATTTTTATTTGAAAGTCTAAGCTCTTAAAAGTAGTAAATCTGAAAACCAAATGAAGAACCTAATTGGATTTTTCGAAATTTATGGAACTAAATCTCGATTTTATTGAAAAAGAAGTAATAACAAAATTAGAAAAGGAATCTCTGACCGGTGGTTAAACCATCGCCAGACAGCAACGGCGGCACAAGCCAGAGGGAGACACCTTTAACAACCCTAAAAGTTTGTTTATTTGTAAAGTAAGGAACTCTTAAATTTATTTATGCGTGTAATATAAAGTTGTCTAAATTAGACAGCTATATGGAGTTATATGATTACAAGATTGTGATTAGTTTAAAGCTAATGATAATTAATATTAATGCTCACATAAACAAATTGGTGTGGAAGAGGCATCTACTTCACATTGGCAAGGCCCAGGATTGGATTATTCTCCACAACTAATCATGAAAGGCAGTACTAGTGGACAGTTGGCGCCAACAAATAAATCATTTTTAATTTATTTATAATCTAATTTGGTCTTTATCTTCCTTTTTTCATGTCCCTCCAAATAATAAAAGGCAGGGAAATTCAAATCCATCAGGCCATCACCTAACTTTGCTGCTGAATGTTTGCGCGCTAAGACTGGCCTGTTATGAACTGATCATTTCTTTCACACTTTCGTGGCGGTCTACTAATATTTAGGGTGTTTGGCCAAATTTATTTTCCGTAAATAAATTTTTATTTTCGGAAAAAAGTAAGTATATATGTATTTTTTTTGAAAATAAATAATTTATTTTTTAGTTTAAAGATAATATTTGGTTTTAAAATTTTAAAATAAATATTTATCTTTAAAACAATATGAAAAAATATATATATAAAATATGAAATAAGTAACTTATTTTAAGTTTAAAGAATCCCAAACAACCACATTATGTGATCATTTGGAGTTGAAAGTGATTTAACAAAATTTGATGAAAAAATACGGTAGGATGATTCGAAGCACAAATATTAATATCGTAAAAAATGTAAAATGTCGAAAAGACAATATTATAGGAGTGGAGGAAGGGTTCATTGGTATAACGAAAAATTACTCCATGCTCTTTTAAATATAAATACATAAAATATTCAACAAGGACTTGCCGCACAACTTATTACTCGCTTATCTCACATACATATATTTTAAATTTTCAATAATATGTATTTATATTTTCTTTTTAATTAGTAAAACATAGAAATAAACTACTATACAATAGTTGGTTTTAAAGGTGCAAGATTTATGAGTTGGAAAAGATGATAAATCAGTTTTCAGTATAAAGTTTATAAAAAAAGTTAAAAAGGTGATATCGTTAGCATCCCCTGTCATCTCCATGATTAAATAATATTTCACAAGTGCCAGCTAATAATACAAGGCTTATATGAATGCAAAAACTAGTAGAAATATCTGAAATCGAGTTTCACAATTCACTGAGATGATATCAAAAACGCATTGGTTTACTGTGAGTACATAATTGTCTAATATCAAAAACACAATGGTTCATGCTTTATGAGAGATGTAAACACAGAAGATATTGCCAACATCAACACTTTGCAATGGTGATAGGAGAAGATATTGCAAGAGTACGTACATCCATGCAAATCCACCAAGTCTTCAGCGATTGGCCTTGGCAACCCTCTCAATTTCATCTTTCTTTTTTATCGCATAGCTGCACCATATAAATGCAAATAAGTTATTAGATACCATACCAAACCAAATAACTGGCAAGAATTCCAAAAGGAGTGTTAGAAAATTGTAGAAGGGTTTTTTTGTTTTTCACACAAAGGAACAAAATCAGAAAGATCCACCTAACAGAACACTTTGTACAGGTTCACAAGGGTTGAGGAAAGGTATAGTTTTCTCATTTCTGTNCGACTCTGAATTTATACACAAATTCAGTCTAACATACCTATTATGTATATCCCTCACTCACTGAAGTGTTTCCTCCAAACCTCTCCTAATACTACTTCCCGACAACCTTTCCTTCTCTCCCTCTTCCAACCCGGACAGTGTCACATAACCCGATAGAACGCCCCCTGCAACGGGACCACCTCCGATGGCTGCAGTCAAACCCAAACACTCCTAAGAGTAGTTTAGGCACGAGTACCTTCTATCCACTTCCTGAAAGCGGGTTAAACCGGATTTCCTACTAGATGGACTATCTAGCAGCTATAAAGAAAAAAAGAAAAGAAAGGTGTATTTAGTAAAGGAGGGGGAAAGACTTATTTATAGGTGAAGACAAGTGGGTGCTTCATTTTCTTATCAATGTGGGACAAAGAGTGAAAGTGAAGAACTTAATTTTTGGCCTAAAAACCCAACAATCTCCCCTTTCCGAACTTCTGACTCTTCCTGCAATCCATGCCCACGCCCACAAAAGAAATTTCCAAAGCTCCCCCCGATTCAAAAACTCCAACCTATACCCCAGCCTGTGTATTCATTCTCGAATACCCACTTGCTATACACATAAGTGTACCATTGACCTCTATTTGTCCAACTACATACATGTGAAGCAATCTATTGCATGCGCACATACTCACTTGATTCACGTCGGCCAATCCAATATGTAGTCCATCACACACGTAAGTGTGACCACACACGCAAGTTTGACTATCGATCTTTCATTTACCCCAACTGCATATCAAACAAATCAATATGTTGCCTTGTTCCAGCTCACTTGATTCATGTTGATCGATGCGCATATACAGCTGTAACACACCAACTACTCGTTGATGTCGTGGAAGTCCTTCGACCAAACTTTCATCCCAACTATCTTTGCACCATCGTCCAGACTTGAAGGCAGTATAACCGCAACAGTATCCTTCAAGTCATTATTCCCTCGTGCACGAGATAACCAAATTTTCGAAGTTCCCGTATGTTCTGGCCACGTACTAATCAGACGATATATTCCCCCACATATCTCTCCCTTCATCTGAACCACACATGACCTCTTTCGATATTCATAGCCCCCCTCACTATAGAACATCTATAACCTTCTGAAGGTAACCGACCGATAGATATTAGATTCTTTCTCAAATGAGGAACATATCTTACATCGCCTAAAATGCGAACTGCTCCATCGAACATTTTGATTTTCACAATTCCAACTCCCTTGATCTCACAAGTAGACCCATCAGCCAAAGAAACTATTTCATTATTTGTTTCATGGAATTCGTCAAAATGTCCTCTCTCGGAACATATATGATAAGATGAACCCGAATCTAATATCCATTCTCCCGGAGAACTAGTGTCTCGATTGAAAACGGTGCAAACATTTTCATAATCGAGAGTAGCCACAGCCAATGATGCATCTGAGTTCCTTTTATTAAGCGGACAATTCGGCTTAATATGACCCCACTCCTTGCAACCAAAGCATTGCTTGGCCCTTTCACTAAATTTGGATTTACCTCTNAATTTGGATTTACCTCTGTCATTGGTAGATCCTTTCACAGCACCCCTTCATCTATCACATTGACCACGCAAGGCCAAAGCTATCATTCCATCCTTGTCACCATCTTGGTTCTTCCTGTTAGCATTTGACAAAAGTGCTGACTGAACCTCTTCCATCTTTATGGTGTCCTTCCCGTACAATATGGTAGTGACCAAATTCTCGAATGACTCTGGAAGCGAAGTAAGAAGAATAAGGGCCTTATCTTCTTCCTCCAATTTTACATCAACCTTTTGAAGTTGATCAACAATATCATTAAACACATTCATGTGCTCAATAATATTGTCATGGGCTGCCATCTTCAGCCGATACAATTTGCGTTTCAGATTTATCTTTGTAGTCAAGTTCTTCCCGAGATATAATGCCTCCAACTTTGACTACAACTCCTTCGGCGTGCTTTCGTCCACAACATCGTTGATAATGTTGTCAGCAATACATAATCTGATGGTACTCATGCATTGCAACTCAGCATCCTACCAATCTTCATCGCTCATCTTTGTTGCCTTTCCGTCGTTTCCCTTCAAAGCCCTTGCTAGCTTCTGTTGGGTCAGGATATCTTTTACCCTTCTCTGCCAAAGAGTAAAATTCCCCTTACCATCATACAGATCCACCCTGAATCCTCCAATATTTGTCATCATATCCATTTGCACACTCAAAGCAAGTTAAACGGCTAAATCAATTGGCCAGGTAAGTATAAGGAACAGTGGGAGCACTTCTGTCGAAACGGTGCCAATTAAATAACCACTTTTCTTAATGACTTCCATTTGGCACCAATAATTTAGGCACAGCTAACCTGATTCTTGATGCCACTTGTTGAGAATCTAACCCGATCCCAGACATTTATGGAAGCGTATTTATATACTTAATCGTGTGCTTGGACCCACAAATATATATGATAGTAATGGAAACAACAAACCAACAATATATAGTAAAAGAGGCAATAGATTTTATGTGGTTCGGCAAGCCTATATTCACAATGATAATAACTTCATTAGAACAAAGAGATTACAATATCCAGGTATAAGACTTTGAATTTTATACATAAATTCAGTATAATATACTTATTATGTATATCCCTCACTCACTGAAGTGTTTCCCTCCAAACATCCCCCTCTTCCAATCCGGACAGCAACCCAATAGAACGCCCCCCTGCAGCAGAACCACCAATGGATGCAGTCAAACCCAAACACTCCTAAAGGTAGTTTAGGCACAAGTACCTTATATCCCGACACATCTTGAAAGCGGGTTAAACCGACTTTCCTACTAGATGAACTATCTAGTAGCTATAAAGAAAAGAAGAAAGGAAATGTGTATTTAGTAAAGGAGAGGGAAAGACTTATTTACAAGTGAAAGCAAGTGAATGCTTCATTTCCTTATCAATGTGGAACAAAGAGTGAAAGTGAACAATTTGGTTTTTGGCCTAAAAACCCAACATAAACAACATAACATCGGAGTGAACTTGTTTGGGATCAGCCGGAACGTTAGCACCATCCGCCATGTTTGCGATTTAACCTGAGTATAAACAACAAATATATAAGATTTATGTGTATGTATAGACACATACGTACGTATTATAAGAGAAAACAGAGCACCTGCGCCGAGAAGTGAATACAGTGTGAAAAGTGGAGAAATGGAACGGTAATAATAAGAGGGTGTATTACGGTAAAACCCAAGATGCCACTTGNCGGTAAAACCCAAGATGCTACTTGACAATATATTTTCATTTGGGTCCAGATATGCCTCCCAGCCCAATACTTTGAATATTACAAGCCCAATAGTATTAAAGCTTAGACTCTTATTTGGGCTAAATTAGTACTTATCATTCACATATAGCAAAGGCCTGGTAAGAGGAAGCTTCTCGATATCATCTCATCAAATCAAATAAATACAACAATAACTTCGACATGTGTGTGCATTTGTGTGTTGGTGAGAGTCGCGATTTGGAGCTAATCTAATCGGTGTTGAATTGTTGATAGGTAAATTCTTCACATATACGTACAGATTTATGTATATATCTATATATTGCTACCTTGATTTACAATATTTTTGTTTTGCAAAGAATGATTATTGATGTAATTTTGGTGTTTGCAGTTTACATGCATGGTTTTAAATTATCATTCGTTATATAATCGTTGTATTAATTTAATTCTCCTGATTTGTGCTGTTTTTTAATAATTGAAAATATCAAGAACCCGAGTCTTGAAATTAAATTTAAATAACCGAATGTTATAGCATGTCTAAGAATTGTGAATTGATGCGAATCGATGTCCAGTAGGTCGCATGTTCGATTCCCCGCTCCCCCAATTGTGAATTTATTATGATTGGGTATGGAAAGATGGTAGCTTGAGTGGTCTGTTATGTTCTTTTTCTGCGGAATGTTTGATTTGTTGAACGAATGTAGGGGGAAAAATGAGGGGTAGAGGCTATGGTTATAGTCCTTCGCCGCCGAGGGATTACAGAAGCAGTAGACGTCGGAGTCCTAGCCCAAGGGGTTATTATGGATGCCATGGTGGGAGAGACGGTCCTACTAGTCTATTGGTTCGCAACCTTCGTCATGATTGTAGGTATGAAGTTTATGATTTATGTGCTAATTTTTGTTTGTTTTACGTGCGTTTTGCTTGCTTTAGCTATACGAATGTATATCTTGATTTGAAAAAGTTTATTTTTTGTGATGAAAGTCATCTTTTTTTTATTATCTTGGGCTTAATGATACATTGGCCCCTGAAGTATGGTTGTTTGTATCTATCAACCCTTAAAAAAATTAATCATCCGTTCAACCCTCAATGTATGTCATCATGTACACACTAACCATTTTTCCTAAATTTCTTCCACTAATACCCCTGCACATATGTACCTCTTAGCCCTTTGAAATATAAAGTTTGTATAGTTTAACCTTCTAAGTACATGCGGTAGAAATAAAATAAACATTAAATATTTATTTTAACATGAACTTCTATAAATGTTTTTGTGATTTGAACATGCTGGATATTATAAGATATTACAATTCATTGAAATATGAGTTTTAAGAGTTTTTTTGATAAGAAGTTTAAGAGTTTTTTTTTGAAAAATATGATTGTTTTTCAATTTTTTGTAAAAATATGGTTTTTTTTAAATACGATTTTTGAAATGTTTTTATAAAAATACGAATTTGTAAAATAAACCTAACTTTATATTAAAAATAGGAAAAAGGGTTAGTAGGTACACGATGACATATATTAACACGATTAATTTTTTTAAGGGTTGATAAATACAAACAACCATACTTCAGGGGCCAATGTATCATTAAGCCTATTAACTTGATTCATATATATGATCATGTACTAGTAAATACGATTGATCTGTTGGAAGTAATTTAAATTACTGTTTGGTTAGTGACGTTATACTCGAGAACGTGCATAATATGATCTTCGAAAATTATTATTTGGTAAGAGATCGCTGATGTGAAATGTAGTAGTTCAAAAGTTGTGGCTGCCAAGTGTTTAGCATATGTTTAAGTTGCTCTGTTGACAACTTTTTTGGTATCAAAATTTAACAAGTTCAATAAATTTTGCAGACCGGAAGATCTTCGAAGACCATTTGCCGAGTTTGGTCCTTTGAAAGACGTTTACTTGCCGAGAGATTATTATTCTGGGTAATTGAAAGCTGACCTTTTAATTTTATTGGGGACACTATAATTTTAATTCACTCTTTACATTTGATTCTGGACATTTTATTAAACATCAAAGTGCATCATCAATGCTCTGCATTGTACCTGATGTTTTATTGGTCAAATTGCTTTATGGCGATTTGTTTTTTCTCTTATTGAAAGTTTTGAAGACCAACAAGTAATAAGAGTCTGTACAAGATGATCTTAATTTACAAGAAGATTGAAAGGAAAGTTGAGTGTCTGTAGTGAAGATTCAACTTTGAAGTCATCAAGAATTTCAAAGTTACAATCATAAATTCCCACAAGGTTAGAAGCTGCTTAAATTGCATGACTGGGTGTTTTTAAAGTAACTCTCTGGGACAATTATTCCTCTCCATATATCCCTTTCTTGTAATTCCGGGACTGGTATTGATTCAGTCACCTGTGCTTAGCATTCAAAGCAGCTAGATTATCTTATGTGCCAATAGTATACTGTTACTTATAGTTTTTATGTTGCAGAGAACCGCGTGGTTTTGGATTTGTGCAATATGTGTATACAGAAGATGCTGAAGATGCCAAATATCATATGGATGGTCAAGTTCTCCTTGGTCGAGAGCTCACTGTTGTATTTGCTGAAGAAAATCGGAAGAAACCCCATGAAATGAGGGCAAGGCAAGTTTAGCTATTATTATTTAAGTACTAATTAGTTTATATCACTAGTATGTATTGTAAAGTCTTTGACAGGATCTATATCATCCTTCTTTCCAGAAGGTTTGTAACTAAAATATGGCTTCTTTTAATGGTATATGGGATATTGTTGTTTTCAGGGGCCGATCTTATGACAGGAAACAATCGCCAGAGCGCTATAGGAGATCTTATTCTCGTAGTCCAGATTATTATTCACCTTCACCAAGGGCAAGGCGAAGACATACTTGATAGTTTTTTTTTTTTGACTAATTTGGCTTATATGCCTTACAATGTAAGTATCTGTTCTGACAAATTTCGGGGTGAGTGAGAATCAAATCCAGGACCTGGGACGACAAGAGATAAGCCGTTACACCACTTGAGCTATCTCATCGCGCTCGATTGATTTTTTTTTAAGCAGCTCTGGGAATATAAATTAAATTAAAACTGTTCTTTGCGGCTGGATAACTATCTTTTTCATATAAAGTTTCTTATCTTGAATCAATTGTTTTGTTGTTACATTTGAAAGAAAAGATGATAGGTAAGTTTGAATTGCCAATTTCAAAATGATTTGTATATTCTGGTGTTTTTGGTATATCCTAGGTAAAGTTGTAAAACCTTAAAGTGAAGGAAATACAATGAATATAAAAATTTCTGTGTTAAAATTTTTTAGTGTTACTTTCAAAATGATTCATGGGAATTAATACAATGAATATAAATTCTGTGTGTTAATTGCCATAAGTTGGAGATGAGCTTCTTGTGACATTAACAATAACAAAAAATAATATCTAAACGAAATTTAAGTTACTTGGACAATGGAGTCTTTTTTGTGTTGAAGTTTTGTCATATCACTTTTTGTGCAAGTAAAATTGAATCGGTTTTTGAGTTGTGCTGGACACTGTTACCGCCTGCCAGCAGTAGTCCATTCCAAGTACTTTAAATTCGTGTTATCTATTTTTGTACTTGGTTTTAAATATGTAAATTTTTAGTTTGCTAATGCTAGTGAAACTTAAATTTTGATATAGGTCAATTTCACCCCGAGGTCGAAGCTATCGGGAAAGGTCTTACTCAAGGACTCCTTATGGCTCTAGGAGTCCTAACAGAAGCCCAGTTAGCAGTCTTGGTCTAAGCAGGAGCAGGAGCAGGAGTGTTGAGCCTTACTAGAGGTGAACCTTGGTGAGAGAAGTGAGATGATGTTGATACAAGGGATTGTGGCATTGGACGTCTCATTGTTACCTGAAAGTTTAGTTAAATTGTAGTTGAGATTATCTTTCAAAGTTTGCTTTATCTTGTACTATTAGAGCTTTATCAAGTATTCTATCTACATCTTTAACCATCTGAAATTTTCCTCACTATATGCATACCATCTCTAAGATTGAAATATCCATCTTTATCCAGAAGGCGTTTTTGATCGACTAATGTAGATATAGAGAGTAGCATTATAGGGAGAATCCTATATAGAGTAGCAATTGTGATAAACCAGGGAGTGGCAGAGTTCATGGCTTAAAAACGGACCTACGATAGGAAAGTACAACGAATTATGGGGGTGCTTTCAACGAGTTTGTGGCAGCAAACTCCACTTTAATCATCATTGAAAGCACGTATGCAGAGAATTGTTTATATAAATTGTACTTGACCACCCTGTTTTTGCAACACTAGTGAAGGTAGTTGCAAATGGACTTGTTTGCAGGCTATTCTCTAGACAGTCGTGGAAACAAGGTAAACAACTAAACCAAATTTTAAAAGCTATATATAATTAATGGACAAGGGAATTTGATTGTACAAGATATTGGAACTAGGTTCTCTAGCCGATTGATCAACAAATGCAGGCTTGCAGCAAGCAAAAGTTACGGTTAGAGCATCTCCAACCGCTCTCTTATATTGCTCTATTATCTAAAATTTAAGAAAATTTGAGAAAGATGGAGTTTCAACAATGTGCTAGTAGTTCCTTAAAAAGTTAGCAACCACCTCTCATTCTTAACTTTAAGTAATGACTAGTCATCCCTTATCTTATTTTATTAATTAAATATTCATTTTTCTCTCTTCTTTTTCCTTTCCCTCCTTTACAAAATAAGTGGAATTTGAATTTATTATTATAATAATAATAAGGAACAACAAATAAGAAATGTTGTTGGAATTGTTATACAATATAATGTCTTAAGTTACTAGGATTTAATTTAATAATATTATTTTTAAGTAACCCACTAAGATGCTGTTTGAGTTGCTGTTAGGCAAACATGTTACTTGAACAGAAATATAAAGCACACTGCAACAGTTTATATTTAACTAACCCGTGGTTTTAACCAGTTTAACAATCCATTTTTTTGGAGTTGTCTTCTCCTCCTCCAATATTTCATCTGCTATCTCATAATTTTCATCAAGAGAAGTGTAAGTATCAATGTGGTCCTCATCCACAATTAGTTCTCTCCTTCTAAATGGGAGATATCAAAGGAGATACAAGTTATCAATTCCTTCCAGAATCAAGTTCATTGTGTGAGTAGCACACGATAGCCAGTTATTAATATTCATAACTTGTATGGAATTGATAATTATTATCACATAACTTGTATGGAATTCATAACTTATAATTAAATACGAAAGTTATCACATATTAATGAACTTATCATTATATGTGATAACTTTCGTATTTAATTATAAAATATTATGATAAGTTCATTAATATGAATTATATCATAATACATATATAGGTTGGATAACATCCATAATCTTAGTTTAGTATCCAGTTCAACTACTATATAATATAATAAATTTTATATAAAAATTAACATTCCTATAATTAAATAATAAATTTTAAGTATGATTGAAATTTAAACATATAAAAATATTATAATATGAGCAAACGATTAAAAAACAACGTAAACCGAATATGATAAGTAGTTAAAAAAATTGAATAAATTTAAGATATAAAGAAAAATAAAATATGTATTAAAATACATAAAATATTAGTATATCATAAAATATTAGTATAAAATTTAATTAGATTGCATATCCGATTCGATTGCTTGTGGTTGGAATGAAGTGGATATGAATTAACCTTATTTGATTGGTCTAATCCGAAAAAATAAGTATATATGGATATAGATTTAAGATGATCTGATCTAAATCTAATCCGTCAACATACCTATACTCCCAAAGATTTAGATTATGTTCGGAACGAAATCAAATCACATATTGGTGAAATTTTTTAATATTTTTAAATTGTATTAAGAAATCATACTTCTTTCTAATTTTAATTTTTTTTGAAATAACTTCCCTTCTGATTTTCATTGAATAAAAAACAAATTTTGAAATTAATTAATAACATGCCGTCTTTTTTAGAGAAAAAATTGATCTAATTTTAAATAATTTTCTCCTCGAGGATATTATCTACTTTGATATCTTGTGATATCATATCACTCAATAAACCACAACTTATAATTTCCATAATTTGGAAACGTGATTTACTTAAACCATAGTCTAGTTTCATGCATGCATATCAACTTTTAACTTTTCGATATTAAAAACATGATGCCCGGTTAAAGAGGTGAAATTCATAAAAAAATCTTGCAAATAATGAGATAATCTACATTACCTTTTATATTAGCAATCCATCTAAAAGATTGAAATTGAGTTGGTTAATATTGCCATTTGCCAACACCTAAACCTGTCAGGCCAAGCTCAGATCCTATCTAAAATCTTATAATTAGATATGAATTTACATAAAATCAATCTGATCCGATAAATATGAATCTGGATTATGTATGATCCGATCCGCTAATAACTCGACATGAGTAAATATAATTATATTTATAATTATATATATATATATATATATATATATATATTTATATATTTATTTATATTTATTTTTTGTATATTATATATATATATATATATATATATATATATTATACGAATGGTGACATATTGTTGTCACTCACTCAAATTTCATGCTGTACTTGATATATATTAATATTAATCATTATATTTATATTTGCTTAAAAAAATTATTATATTTATATATTATAAATTAATATGAATTTATATATTTATATTTATTATAAATTACCGAATAATCCATATCTTAGGTTCGGTATCTATGTTAGGTTTAGATTAAATTTATAATATTAACTTAACATACTGGATAATCCATTTTCAGATTTTATATTCATATATTTAAGTTCGGACAAAATATACCTAATATGATAAGAAGTTAAAAATTTTAATAAATTTAAGATATAAAGAATTATAAACAAAAATAAAATATGAATTAAAATACATAAAATATTGTTGTATGATTAAATATTAAATAAAAAATTAACACATGCAAAATAATATAAATAATAATAAAAGAAAAATTAACATATTTAAAATAGATTTAGGAAATAAATGGAAAAAAAATAAACTTATTATGTGAAAGTTTTTAACATAAAATAATGAAATATTTTTATTTTTATTAGTTATGTTATATAATAATAGTAATATTTATTAATACATAAATTATAATATTCCGTATACATAGCACAGATAAATAATCTAGTCATAAAATATTAGTATATGGTTTATTTAGATTGCATATTCAATCCGAAATCGTGATTGGAATGGAGTGGATATGGATTACCATTTAAAATATCTGACACTTGGTCCGATCCGATCCCAAAAAAAATGAATATGGATATGGATTTTTATATATAAAAATGTGAAATATTTAAATAATATTGAACTAAAATATTCTGAAAATTAAATATTCTTATATTATCAATATGGTAAAATAAACAATATTATTTACAACTTAATTTAAAAATTTCTCTTATAGTCTTCATTGTCGTTTTTGACTTGATCGTCTATCCAAATTAAAAATAATATTTAACTTAATTATCTTAAATGTTGTTATATATATTGTTGATTTTCCTCGAATATGAGCTTATTTTTTAAAAATCATAACATTATTATTAAAATTTAAAATTTAATACCCTCCTTCATATTGAGTTGTTCTCTTGGTAAGAGGGGCTTATCATTATTTATTTACATCTTATGTAGATTTTATATTGGGACAACATACTAAAAAAATGCTCTCTCAATAAATACGTTTCTCACTAATGAGTTATTTTATCGTCTTGATTGTTTTTAGATTTCTCATAGATTTATATTGATAACATAATAAATAAATTTTATCAATTTATAATCTTTTCTATGTATTATGTTATTATATTCATAAATTTTAACAAATCATTTTAATATACTGTTTCTATATCATATTGTTTTATCATAATTATTTTTTTACTATTAACTAATTTTGTGTAATTATTATTTAAACATTTTTCTAAGTCTTCAGTTTCCATGATTATTCCAAGTCCTTGGCTAGGAAAGAATGCAACCTAACTCTAGAATAGCAATCTTACTCCTTCGATTAGGAAAAGCTAATGTGAAAAATACCTAGAATTAAAAGCAATGCTCGAGAGTTCAAGACCTGCCTATTTAAATTAAAAAATATTTTTTAAATTTTTGTGAGAAGTAGTTAAATATTTTAATATCAAACTTTTCTAATTTTTATTTTAAATATTATATTCCAAAACATGCATAAATTAAAAATATCATCAAACATGCATCAATTTAATTTTTCTGATAATATTATTTTCAATTATAATTTTTTTTACAGTAAAATAATTTTAAATAATAAATTCAAACAAAACATTGTCCCTAAATTAATAGTAAAAGGATTATAATTCAAGTATGAAAAAAAATCTCATTCTACTTAATATTGGAATAAATTCCCAAATTCGTTTTAGAAAAAAATCTTCGAGTCGAAATAAAAAAATGATGGAAAATTGGGAGTATTCTAAGATAATTAACCGAATTGATAAGTAACGGAGCGGAGCGAACGATATCCAAATAAATAATTGTGAATACTGGTCGGATAAAGATATCGTATCCTCCAATATACTATCGGCACCCTATTCATATATAGACACATATTTATACTTATATTTATAAAATATAAATATATATTATTTTATATATTAAAATTTATTCAATTAATATTAAATATATAAAAATCTAGGAATTTCAAATAGTAACTATAAATATATATGAAATGTATTAAGAAATAATATTTTTATACAGATAAAACCTATTTTATACATTTATATAAAATAAAATTTTGTTAAATATTTAAAAATAAAAAATAAATATCCAATGAATAATATCCGCTCCTACCCGTATTCGTAGGATTGGATATAGATATAATATATCAATACCCGCTAGAATATATAATGAATGCGGGTGAATAATTTTATTAAATACGGGACGGATGATAGATACTGTAAACCTCCCTCAACCTTGCCATCCCTGTTAATAAGACCTGGGCTTGATTAAGCCCTTAAAAATAAAATTTATTTTGATACTATAAATATGTAGTACGACATATTGAAATTAACACATAACGATTTTAATCACCAAGTTGCAGAAAAACATTATGAGCTACTAGGGTGTTGGTCTTATATGTCACAATTTGGGGAGAAAATATCCTAAATGGTACACTCCAAAAATATGGCCATAAATAGCACTCCAAAACGCTACATCGTGTAGCGTTTTGAAAAATAAATCTCCCCAAAACACTACTTTAAGTTGCGTTTTGAACCCAGAACTCAAGATAAAGTAGCGTTTTTTCCCGAAAAAAAATAAATAAAAAATAAAAAATAATGCAAAACGCTAAAAGAAATAACGTTTTCACCCATTTTTCAGCACGCCACACTATGTAGCATTTTGGAGTGGTATTTAGAGCAATTGTTATGAGTTGTGTCATTTAGGACATTTTCTCACCCCAAATTGTGACATATAGGGTCTTTTCTCAGCTACTGGCTAATTGGGCATGGTTTGATTAAGACCTTGCATCATGCATGTTTTGGCCTGTTTGGCCTGCCTTAAAATAAGTCTTTTTGAACTTATTTTCGGGTAAAAATTTCATATTTTGATAAATGTTTTTTATACAAGTATTTAATGTATATTTGAGATTCTATAAGTTGTAAAAAAAAATTAATTTTTTTCAGAAAAAAGTTAGGAATCTCTAACTTTGTCTTAAAATAAGTTGACTTATTCTGGAAAAAAGTTGACTTATTTAATATATATTTGAGATTCTATAGGTTCAGCTTTTTTCATTTACACCTCGGAGATTTTTTTTAAAGAAATCTATTTTAATTTGTTCGATTGATTTTTTTAGAAGAAATCTAAAAGTTTGAAAATATTATTTTATATAAATTGCCCCATTTTTTTTTCACTTTTAAAAAGATATGAGGAGGATAACTCTTTTTTTTTCTTTTTTAAACTCGGAAATATAGCATTAAGTATATATACAATCATCAACTTTATACATATTTTTTATTTGTAAAAAAACACATTTTTTTTAAAAAAGGTTTCCCGTAAATAGTGACAAAATCAAAAATTGAAATAATCCAACTAAAAAGTGTTTATCGTTAGTATTTGAAGGTGAGCCGGAATTTAAAATAATTCTTTTCTGAATTTTAACTATATGTTAATGTTCGGAAAAAAGTCCTTTAATTTCTGAATGGTGATAAATTAGATATTCTATTTTATCCTACCCCGCACTTGATTTAACATTTTAACCGCAAGAATAGACTTTTTGATTGTAAATTAGGAATCTTTTCTGTATCATAGTGAATAATAATAATTATTGGCATATGGAAATGATGCAGAGGCCCTATACATAGACAATGTCGGATACGAGTCGGTCAGATTTGGTTTGTTCAATATATTAATTATTTAATTCGAACCGGAGATAATTTATTCACTGTACAAATTTGATTTCACTTTTGAACATGAGATTAGCCTCTAATCGGAACAACGATGGTCAATAATAAATCAGGAGAATTCGAAGCCTGTCACTCTCGTTTACCAATAATAAACGTGACATATGAAAAAGAATGCAACAAGTGAATCTACTAATGAAAGTTGAGTTGTACAAAATTAGACAGTTTAAATAAACTACTAATTCGGGTAGGCTTTATTTAGTGTGTGTTTAGTGTTATTTTTAAGGCTTCAAGAACCTTTTAAGAAAACAGGTTAGTAGGAAAACGACACACAATGATGCCATAATTGATTTGTAACAAATTTGATAAATTTTTTGTAAATTACAAATATAATTGTTATTAATTTTTTGAGATGGTAAAAAACATACTTCGCATCCATGTTACAAAAATTTAACACTGTCATTTTTTCTAATTTCATATTTTATTTTATGACTTGCGTACAAAATATTTATCAATTATTTTTTTGTATGTTTTTAAGTACGTATATGAATAATATATTTGAAGCAATTAGTATTTTTCACTGTTCAAATAGTAATCCTTTGTTAAAAAATTTATGTCAAATCTGTCAAAATTATTTTAAACAAATTCGAGTACGCCCATATATATATTTCAAGTTATTTGCAAGTACCAGTTTGTTTGACGTAGTGCTAGACTGCTAGTGCATGAATATATTAATTAGAAAGTCGCGTGCATTATTTGTGACAGTTGAACAACTTCTTAAACTAATTTATCAAGGAAAGATCTCACCTGTACAGCCATAAACCATAGCCAAATGTGCATCATTCATATATAAATATAATTTTAAATAAATTGATCTTCTATCTAAATTCAAACACAATCAAACAGAGTCAATTGCCTTTGAGAGGCTACATCAAACGGCTAATCAAGTAAATCCCATCAAATCCAGAAATAAAAGATTTATTACTCAAGTAAATAAAACTTACTGGAATATATAATTTAATATATGAAAATCTCTATCATCAATGTAGTCGATATCCTTTTGGTACCAAGATGCTAATTGTTTGGCAGGTGTTTCAAAAATATTTCCAAAACTTTTATTATACATGGCATGTTTTGATTCATAAACGTATATGTATATATGCGGAGTTTCTTATCAGAAAAGTTGTCAATTATATATATGACACATCTACAAGAAATAATTTTATAAATTTTTTAATTTTTAACATTTTCCATTAAAATATACAAGTAAATAACAACCAGGAATATAATAGTATAAATAACAACTGAGATACAAGTAGCAGATGACAAAATATGTTTCAGAAAAAGCAGATCATCACATGCACCGTGCACTAAAAAACACATATTTTTTTGCAACATATCTAGGACCTGTACAATTTATCGAAACTAATCTTGTGGTCCGGTCTATGTCTTTTCTCTTTTTTCGTTTTCTTCTAAGATTTTTTGTGCAACTATTTTTGTACTTCTTCTCCTCCTCCTCTGTCGTATAAGATCCTCGGGCTCTGTAAATTTTGTTTTCCTTGTGAAATAAATATCTACGTCACCTTTGTATTTCGAGATTTCTATCCTTGTCATGCCTTTTTAACTTAAATGATGTGCTGATTATTATCCTGACAGTCAGCATTTTATTTTTATCTTTGATTTCGTATATATCTTCTCCTTTTCTTTTTATTTTGTGTACGTGAATGATCTGCAATTTTTATTATTTATATAGAACCTAGATAAATAAAGAAGCCACAAGTATATTCTCTTATGGGGTGGGGTGTCATTTCTTTTTGATAAGTACTTGTAAGTTGCAAATTTTCTTAATATTTTGAATTCGAATGGATGTGAAAACACCATTGTTGTTGAATGAAGATCCTCTGCGCAATGAAAAGCATAATGGTATATTAGTTAATAGTTTGAGATGTGATTTCTTTTCGAATTTACCGCAGAAAGTAAGGTATGGTATTGATCCTGAGGCCCCCTTCGAAATCGACATTTCCAAGACCAAAGGATTAATTGAAGGTAAACTAGATTTATGAAAATTATTGTATGTGTTGTGTGTTTTTGTGTTTGTGTTTATATTGAAAGATTAGTTTCATGTTTCAGGGGAGAAAGAGTACTATGAGAAACAAGTAGCCACCTTGAGGTCATTTGAGGAAGTTGATTCTCTAGTTTCTCCTCATGCTAATGATGAGTTGGACAGCCAAGAAGAAACACAACATGAAAGAGCAATCAATATTTCTAATTGGGCTAATATTTTTCTCCTGGTACTCAAGGTAAATCTATTTCGATATTAATTTCTCCGAATCCATTCCACCACCTCAAAATATTAAGAAAATTTGCAACTTACAAGTACTTATAAAAAAGAAATGCACATCTGCATTTTTTATGATAAGTTTAATCAATTCTCAAGAACATAAACAAAATATATCCAATGTATCTTCTCATAGAGCCGTATTGAGAAGGGTAAGATATTGTTTCAGGAACTCATTCAGCAGCCTATCCACTGTACCAGACATTACCTCTGTTTTCGACAATTCTAATCTTAGGAGTAAAGAAGTTGTTTCCGTAAAAAACTAAAGAATGTAATTTAATTGCATATCTTTAAAAAAAAACTAATTGTGTGAACCAAAAATGGGTGTACTAGTGACTCTGTTGTGTATGAATGGGAGTGCAGATTATAGCCACAGTAAAAAGTGGATCCTTGGCAATTGCAGCATCAACACTTGACTCTCTGCTTGATCTAATGGCTGGGGGAATTCTATGGTACACACACAAAACTATGAAAGATATTAATATCTACAAATATCCGATTGGAAAATTGAGAGTTCAACCAGTTGGCATCATTATCTTTGCTGCTATTATGGCAACTCTTGGTATGTAATCCTCCCACAAATCAATCTTGATAATATGCTATAGTTTCAAGCATTTCCCTTCTTATTCTTATTATGTGTGTGTGTGTGGAAACGAAAGACTTGATTTTAGTTTTTTGGAATTTTTTTATCAGGGTTTCAAGTACTGATCCAAGCAGTAGAAGAACTGATTAGAGATGAACCTTCAGAGAGAATGAGCAATGAAATGTTGATATGGTTGTATACAATCATGCTTACGGCCACTGGTGTAAAACTTGTGCTCTGGATTTACTGCAGAAGTTCAGGAAACACGATTGTTAGAGCCTATGCAAAGGTAAAATTTTGTATTACTAGGTCTTGTTGAATATCTTCGTTAATGTTTTCTGTCACCTCTGGACCATTCATAGGAAGTTATATTGGGGGTAAGAGGATTTCAAGTTTGAGACATCTCCCAAACTCGAGTTCTGATATTGTTTTTCTTTTAGAAACAACTTTTTATATTATGTTAACATCAATATATCTCTTGGTTCCTCTAAGGATTTTCTGGTTTTATTTAATAGTTCAAAAAATTCATCTGCAGGACCATTATTTTGATGTGGTGACAAATGTGGTCGGCCTTGTGGCTGCTGTTCTTGGTGATAAATTCTACTGGTGGATAGACCCTGTTGGTGCTATAATTCTAGCATTATACACCATCTCAAATTGGGGTGGAACTGTACTTGAAAATGCAGGTAAATGAGATTATCTTCATCTCTAACACAATAATGCAAGACTGCTGTTTGGTTCTCCAATTGAGATAAGTTATCATTTTGGCAATTGACTATATATATTTATGTGTTTGATTTGTAGTTTCCTTGGTTGGACAATCAGCTCCACCTGAAGTTCTGCAGAAACTTACATATCTAGTGTTAAGGCATGATCCACAAATCAAACGTGTAGACACTGTCCGTGCATACACTTTTGGAGCTCTTTATTTCGTAGAGGTGGATATAGAACTACCGGAAGATTTGGCATTGAAAGATGCACATGCGATTGGAGAGTCATTGCAGATTAAGATTGAAGAATTACCTGAAGTTGAGCGTGCATTTGTTCATCTTGATTATGAGTGTGACCACAAACCAGAGCACTCTGTTTTAGTTAGGCTTCCCAATTCTCAACCTTGAATGTTGCTACTCTTTTTAGCCTTCGGTATTTAATGAAACATGACTAGTACTTGGTCGAATTACAAAAATTTTTGTTGCATCATGTCTTTAATACTCTCTGGCTTGCAATATTTACTGATATTCTTATCATTAGTGAGCTGATCAAGTTATTGATCTAACTATAGGGAACTACATATTTGTTAGTTTTATATACGTATAAGGTGTTGATGATAATGATTTTGCTTCAGGTTTTTGCTCATTTGGCTTCGATTGTGATCGATGAGATTAGTCTTTAACTCAAAATCAGGTGTTTTTGTTAGTTGATACTGTTTCCATCGTAGATTGATGGAAAGGTAACGAAAAATTTGGCAAAATTAGCATTGTTTAGATTACATTATTTAGATATAGTCACCTTCGCATTAGGAAGAAATTGAAAAAATAAATATGCTGCATTAACTCGAGTTTTACGAGGATAAGTTGACATATGTGTATCATCCAGATATGACAGTCATGCAGGCATATCATGTTTTGAGGAAGATTTCGAAAACCAATGCAAAACCAAGGATGAATTTGACGTAGTTTTACTCCTTTCTCGCGAGTTAGATTTCGAGTAACACTTTGCTGCAAACTTTTTAGTATGAGAACCGTGCAAATTTTTACTAAATTTTGCAAAACCATAATAAAAAATGAAAAATATAGTGCATAACCATAATTTTATTTGCAAAATTATAATAAAAAGTTAATCTAAACTCTCTTTTTTTTGCATTTTTTATTATGGTTTTGCAAAATTAAATGAAAATTTTCACGATACTCACGCTAAAAAGTTTTCACCTCATGATTTTAACTGAACTTCTAGAGATTCAGGTAATGCAATTAGACACCAATGCTTGAGGGATGAACGAGTGTTTACATGCAAGGACGCCCGGAGGGAGGACACTGCCTGGGACCAGAATTTTTACAAGTCATTTTTTTTAAAACAATATTATATATCAGTTTGACATATTCTGAATTAGATATTTTATTTCAAAAATTATTACGATTACTAAATTAATCATCTCATTATTTCTATATTTGAGATTTTTTTTGCTAAATCTTTATATATTCCGCAAATACTGTAATATTATGTATTGATATATAGTGTTGGTGAAAAATGATTGTAAATATTATTATTGGATTTAGAAATGTTTTTTACAATTGTCGTTCGTTGATCATTATTATTTTACTATAATATAATGTTTAATTTAACAACTTATATACTGTATTATTTTTAAGGGTCCATGTTTTTTTGGTCCCGTTCACATGTACCCAGGAATTTTGCAGTTGAAACTAGCTAAAAGGAAAAACTAAGACGAACTGTACAATATTTGTTATCCTCGCAGACATCCGGAAAACACTGACCCTAAAATGAGAAGAGGCACAATTTTTCTGTATTCTATGTACACCCTTATTTGAAAGTTCCTACTTGCTAGTTTAATTTGTACTATCCCAAATTTCATAACCATCATCAATTATAGGGCTTTCTCTAGTAAGGTCAGATGCATTCACTTCCGCTCCTTGAGATTTCTTCAGCTTTGCTACAAGGACCCACATGCTTGCAATTTCATTTTCAAGATAGGCCTCTTTTTGTTTGGATTCCTCTACTCTCCTATGAAGTTCAGCCTCTCTTTGATCCCTTTCTGCTAAAGCAGCTTCATACGAATGCTCTCTTTCCCGAAATGAAGCCAGTTCTCTCTTGATTTCTGGGTTTACTATGCCTTGCTCATGTCGTTTAAGATTGGCATCCCTTCTGTTGGCAGTAATTGTTCTGCGTTGTGTCTGGGAATTCTTTTGTGCCGCGAGCTCTGCAGCTAGTTTCTCGTTATGGTTCATGAGCTTTGCAACTTCTTCTGAGAGTGCCTTCAACTCGACTGCCGCGGCAGATGCTAACCCTTTGGCATATGAACTTTCTTCTGCAAGTTTCTGGTTCTGTATACCTAGCTTCTCTCTTGACTCAGTTNTTGGCAGTAATTGTTCTGCGTTGTGTCTGGGAATTCTTTTGTCCCGCGAGCTCTGCAGCTAGTTTCTCGTTATGGTTCATGAGCTTTGCAACTTCTTCTGAGAGTGCCTTCAACTCGACTGCCGCGGCAGATGCTAACCCTTTGGCATATGAACTTTCTTCTGCAAGTTTCTGGTTCTGTATACCTAGCTTCTCTCTTGACTCAGTTATATTGGTCAGTTTCTCAGTGAGCTCTTCGATCTCCATCTAATCAAATGTAAGAGTGAAAAATCAGTCAGAACACTGTATAAAGTGGCATGCAAATTCTATGTAAATGCAAAGACACTGTTAGCATATAAAATGATGTTGATGGCTGATCTACCAGATTATGCGCCTGTTTTGTTTTTTAAAGATCTTTAACTATGTTTCCATACACACGCGCACAAAATCCACTGCAGTCAAACTCATCAATTTGCCATCTAATCTCAGGTATATAGATCAACCATCTCACCAACAGGAGTGCTTTTGCTCTTGTTTCACAGCTGAGAGTTGGGTTACATAATCTAACCCTTGGATATGTTTTGATAGCAACATAGTAAATTTCTTCATTCTAGTTTAAAATTGACTCTTTTGTGTATGTCTGATCACATAATTATTTGGCAAATAATAAATCACACAAGTCATAATCTTTAACGTAAAAAATTACTTGAAAGCATAGGAGTAGGTCATTTAAGATCAACGGAAACAACAAAGTAAACCTTAATTAGTAAATGAGCAGCAAGTCAATCAAGGTTATATTTTTGTTTCAGTCTCAAGCTATCATCTAGATAGCATACATGTCTTATAATCAACGGAGAATGGTTGTGCCAACAGATATAGTGGCCATCTTATATTTAGTAGGAAAACCATAGAAGTCGGACATGAAAAACTTACCTAAGTGTCTTAACCTATTTTCTAACTGCCATCTTTCTAA
The DNA here is from genome assembly GCA_008931105.1 of Oenanthe javanica. NCBI lineage: Eukaryota > Viridiplantae > Streptophyta > Magnoliopsida > Apiales > Apiaceae > Oenanthe > Oenanthe javanica. The sequence goes on from QRFB01012660.1 coordinate 24,097, forward strand.
AGCTTAATTAGTTGAGCACAAATGTTCAACATATATATATTCGATTAGTTCCCTACAGAAGTGGTTGGGTTTAGGTTTCTATTTTATTAAGTTCCAGTCCATTTATACCCTCATTCAATAAGGAANGAACTCATCAATTTTCCATCTCATCTCAGGTATATAGATCAACCATCTCACCAACAGGAGTGTTTTTGCTCTTGTTTCACAGCTGAGAGTTGGGTTACATAATCTAACCCTTGCATATGTTTTGATAGTAAACCTTAATTAGTAAATGAGCAGCAAGTCAATCAAGGTTATATTTTCGTTTCAGTCTCAAGCTATCATCTAGATAGCATACATGTCTTATAATCAACGGAGAATGGCTGTGCCAACAGATATAGTGGCCACCTTATATTTAGTAGGAAAACCATAGAAGTCGGACATGAAAAACTTACCTAAGTGTCTTGACCTATTTTCTAACTGCCATCTCTTTCTAAAGTTTAATTAGTTGAGCACAAATGTTCAACATATATATATATATATTCGATTAGTTCCCTACAGAAATGGTTGGGTTTAGGTTTCTATTTTATTAAGTTCCAGTCCATTTATACCCTCATTCAATAAGGAAAAAAGATACTAAAACTCTTAGACTCTTTTACAGAGTATTACTGTCTTCACTCTTCAAGGAATGATCAGTGGTTGTGGTAGATTTTAACGAGGGTTAAATAGTTTCATCACTAAAGTGAGGACTAACTTGTAGGTAGGTCATTGAACTGAAAAAATTTGCAGTCAACTAGTTAAACGTAAAAAACTTTCAATCAAGTACTTGACGTTTAAAAAGTTAAAAATTGGATGGAAAAGTGATTGGGTTTGCTGACTTGTATGAGTTCTGCTGATGTGGCTTCGCTGAGTTGTCTCTAACGGTAAACCCGGATTCAAAGATCCAACCCACCCCTTTTTTATTGAACGTTACATTATATATACATAAAACTTTATTATTAGGTTGAATCATGAGTTCATCTAGTTCAAACTCAAGAAACTCAATTCCAACTTCCAGATGATTGAGTCAAAGATTTGAATATGTCAACTGTCGATGTGGGATTGCAGCTCCTTGTTGGGAGGCACGGAGGAACGGAACTTTGGATCTGGGAAGAAGGTTTTTCTGGTGTAGTCGATACAAGGCAAGTTTGCATCCTCCATTATAGCTTCTTGTTTATAACATTGTATTGTCTTTAACCTTCTGTTTTTAATTGTATCTTTTGTTTTTTAGGATCCTAATCTGACCTGCAACTTTTTCCAATGGGCTGAGCCCCCTAAATCGACAAAGTGCATATACGAGTGTAAGAATATACGAATATAAGCATATACTTACATTATGATTGTTCAAATCAATATTTCTGTAAGTTCAGATCTTCTCTTTAGTTTTGTTGATAATCACCCTATAATCTCCTCCTCTAATATGATATGAGTGTATATCTCTGTAAGTGACCCTAATTACTTAATGGATCGAGTTTTGAATTGGTACTACGGATCGGGTCATACTTCTAATCGGGTTATAAGCTGATGTGGCTGTGATATGTCATGACTTAACGGTCTTTCGTTAAAAGTCAATGTAACTTAACTCTGTCAGTATTTGATTGAAAGTTTTTTACGGTTTAACTAGTTGACTGCAAGTTTTTTCAGTTTAATGACCTACTTGCAAGTTAGACCTCACTTTAGTGATGAAACTGCCATTTAACCCATTTTAATGATATAAGATATCCTCTCATTTATTTACACAATAACCAGATCAGTGGTCAGTTATAGTGATTACAAATTTACAATTAAAAGATGAAGAGAGAAATATGAATAGCAAGTGATGGCTTTGATTATACTAAAAAGGGTAATGTTTTATAAATGAGAAAAATGCTCAGTTTGGTTGGGGAGAATGGAATCCAGTTGAACATTGTAAACAAAATTAAGGAGAAAAATGGAGGTAGGAAGGAAGAGAATTAAAAAAAAGGGAGTGCAAATTTTCTATGACGAGAATTGTGAAGAAAAGAAGTGGGATGAAAACTGAAGCGTTAAGCATTTCTTCTCAAATTGGTAGGTATGAGCTCTAGTTCAAGTTGTTAGGAATACAATGAAGGGAAAAAATAGAAATCATGAATGTCTGTCCACAAAATAGTACACTGCCCATCCCCCCCCCC
>QRFB01012661.1:0-11160 GCA_008931105.1 Oenanthe javanica
TAAATATTAAAATTATATTATTATTTTTTCTATATTAAATAATTTTAATTATATACTATATTATTATAAATGACATATTAAAAAATTTTAAATTAAATATTTAAAGCATATAAAATAATTAATATATATAATTCACTAATATTGTCCGTGCACGGGTTATAGGCATTAAATATTTAAAGTATATAAGCTAGTATTATAATATAAGTATATAACCAATATTGCTCGGATTAATTCTTTCCATTAATCTCTGATTATCTGAATAATTCATAATTCATAATCAGTATTCAGTACCGCAATTGATTAGTTTTAATTCCTGATTTTTACAATTATGTCAAGGTTATATAAATACTAACGCAATTGTATGCTTGGAAATTACAACTCTTGCTCTTTTTTCCCGGTTTTTTATCTAAACTTTTAGAAAAAGAAGAAGAGATCACCCATAATTTGTCTAATCTTTTTAATAATGGTCATACTAAATCTTAATATTCATCTTGATATTTTATAAAATATCTCGAATTCAATTCGAATATATCATGACACGTAAAAATAAAATTGAGTTAGAATCTCAAATAAGATAATTAAAAAAAGGCTAGTTTTTGAATAAAAGGAAAAATCATTAAAAAAAGTATTTTAAATTAATTAATTTTCAATTCATGAATTTTTTTTATTACCCAAGCATATACAGTTCGTTTACAAATGAAATGTACATTAACACCCTCCCCAAAAACAGAAAAATTGCAAACCAATGAAAAAACCAAAGGCTATCCACGTAATTTCCTGAACCAAAACTAACTCGATTAAAAAAAAACTAGACCAAACCAAAACTCGAACTATCATTTACCGAACGAGTTAATTACACAAAAAATCAATCAACCTTAATATTGTTAGTAAAAAAATCATCTAAGATTATTTTTGGTGAATTAATACAACCAACTTGTATAAATTATGAAAAAAATGTAAATTTTTTAATTATGATTAAGTTAAAATATCATATTTGTCATTTAACTTTTAAAGTATTAGCAAAAAAATTATTTAAGATTACTTTTAATAGATTAACACAAACAACTTGTATAAATTATTATCACAAATTTAACCATGAGTATTATACACATGTCATGTGTATTTTGTATTATATATTTTTAAAATATAATATTTAATTTATATAAATGCGTATGTCTACTAATTACATGTAATATCCACTTAAAATTTAACAAATATAATTTTGTGAATTAAAATTATAAGATGAAATTCAAAATTTTATGAGAAAAATAATTTTTTGGGTACTTTTTTGTAATATGTTCTGTTTATAAATTCTATTATGTAAATTTAAATTAAATAAACGTGAAAATATTAGTAGATAAAAAAATATTCATTTTAATTTTTATGGCATATTCTTTATATTTTATATTAAAATCTTGATTACAACTAAAAGTATGTGTGTTTGTGACTAATTATTTATATTATTTACATATATTAAATTATATATATATATATATTCTTATAGTAGATAATTAGAATTAATATATCTATTATATATTTGTGGATAAATACTATATACTAAGAAAAAACTTTGAACTTGTTTATTTAGTTGATATAAAAAATGGGTATTTCAAATTATAAAGGACAAAAAAGTATAAAAATAAATCTTTAATTACATCTTATAATTTAAATTTAATAAAGTTACGTTTCGTTAAATTTTATATGAATATTATGCGTATCTGTTCAAGTTTTTTATATTTTTAAAAAACTCGGCACACATATATTTATTTATTACTTTTTTACAAATTATACAAATTTGTTGTGTTAATCCACAAAAAATAATCTTTGAATGCTTTTTTTACTAATAACATCAAAGTCAGTTGGTTTTTGCGTGATTAAGTCTTGACAGAACCGATATTTGTCGAAAAACAAAACCAAAAACACACACACCCAGACCAGGATACCAAGTTTTAAAACGACAGATATTTAATTTAATTTTTCTTAAATTAACGGCCACGATTCCTCTTATCCTTTCAATCTCAACCGTTGATTCACAACCTTCCCCAAATCGGGGCAGTATATATCACTCGAGTCCGAATCGCAGCCTAAAATTTCCATTTTGCCCCCCCCCCCCTCACACACACCTTTCCTCTACATTTATCATCATTCTTTCCCTTTCTTCTTCTTCTTCTTCTTCTTCTTACTCTCTCACTTGCACACATTTGATTATATTATCAACAACAACAACTCATATATTCAACCTCTCTTCATGGACGGCCCCTGAAGTTACCGTTTTTACTGCTTACATTTTCACCCTTTTTACCTTGTTTTGCTCGCTGTTAATTTCACAGGTACATAAATACTATATAAGTATAGAATTTGATGAGTTGATATTGAGTTTGTTTATGCGTTGTATTGCAGTTGTAGCTGAGATCTCTTTGTTGTTTGACTTTGTGCTTATATATTTGGTATTTTTACACTTTATTTTGTTTTAATTTCTAGTCTTTGTGATATATTTATCAACTAGGTCAATAATGTGCTTATGGCAATCTTATCAGTGTGTGTGTGTGTGTGTGTGTGGTGTTTTCACTGTTATCATAATTGATTATATGGTTTTTGTTTTGGTGATTCTAGATCTAAAATAAGTAATATATGTATCTAATTTAGCAACAAAAATAATAATAATAACGTGTATCTCCGTATTTTTTGCAAATGTTAAATTAGGTATATCGAAAACTGAGTTTTAATTTAGCAAAATTAAAACTGCGCCTTAATCATATGAGCTTAGGGAATTAATTTTTTGGACTTTGGGTCGTATATTTGAAACGAAATCTTTGTTTTTGTTTCTTCTGGTGAACCATTTTTGTGTTACTCTGTTGTTTGTATTCTACATGGTTTTGTTGTTCAATGCAGGATATCCGTTGTTAAGGGTAGTGTGTGTAATTCGAAGTTTGATATATGTATCTGATTAACTTTTACCCTTGGAGCTGTTTATGAAACGTTCTTGGTCGTTTATTTTTATAATGTCAGGGTCGGCAAAATCAGTCGTGGCAACTAAAAATTTCTTGTTTGTTGCTTGACTATAGACAAGCTTAGTATTGGATTCAATTTATTTGGATTAGGTGGGTATGTAGATGCAGTTTATTATACTAGCAATTTTTAATAAGTTGACTCATTCCTTGTGTAAATATGTTGAAATGATCTTTGCAGTTTCTTAAATCCCTATTACTATAGTTGATTATAGTTTAAATACACATTTTATGGGTTGGTTGTGGTCGCAACAATCCATCTCCTTTTTTGTTTTAGCAGATTTATCTAAATATATGAATTATTATATGACTTTCATTCTTTTGAATTACTGATTTGGTCCAGGAAATCAACTTGTCATTTTTTCATCACAGGTTTAGAGACAAGTTTAAGTTGTGGTATCTGATGTCTCAACCTTTGTTGAGTGTTGAGGGGCTAGGTCAGGGAAATGTGTCATTAATGGCTTCACAAGTCACTGTAGACTCTCTTTCCCCTGCTAATTTGGAATTTAAAGAACGTAATTACCTTGGATTGTCAGATTGCTCCTCTGTAGATAGCTCACCAGCGTCGAGCGTGTCTAAGGAGATTAAGTGTAATTTAAATCTCAAGGCTACAGAACTAAGGCTAGGTCTTCCTGGATCTCAGTCCCCGGAAAGAGAGCCGGAACTAAATCTGCTTGGCACAGGTAAACTTGATGAAAAAACCTTATTTCCATTGGCCCCTTCAAAGGATGGTATCTGTGCATCCTCACTGAAGACTATTGTTTCTGGTAATAAGAGGGTTTTCTCCTATACCATGGATGGTTTCTCGGAAATAAAAGGACCCTCGTATACTGAAGGAAATTGGATGTTTAACACGGGCAGGACTGATTCTGAAACTGCACAACCTGTTGGACTTGGAAAGTTTTCAGGCAGTGCAAATATCAATGTGATGCTATCATCTGGCTCAGCTGTGACCCATGCCGCTTTAGTCAAAGAAGTACCTCAGAAAGCATTGAAAGGGGGGGATCATTTGAAAACTGCAAATACTAATAAAGTGAATGGTTCCAACAACAATACTAGTGCACCTGCTGCAAAGTAAGAACAACTTCCCTGGATAGCAGATACTATATAAAAGGATTTGAGGAAAAAGACGGTATTTATAGAATGTAGAGTACTTACTTTTCTTCTTTCACAGGACACAGGTAGTTGGGTGGCCTCCCATAAGATCATTTAGGAAAAATACACTTGCAACCAGTTCGAAGAACAATGAAGAAGTTGATGGAAAGCCTGGTCCTGGTACCTTGTTTGTGAAGGTCAGCATGGATGGTGCTCCTTATCTGAGAAAGGTGGATCTTAGAATATATTCTACATACCAAGAACTCTCATCTTCTCTTGAGAAGATGTTCAGCTGTTTTACTATTGGTGAGCCTATACTGTAGTGCTGTTATGGCTATATCTTAGTTCTGATCCCTTGTTCTTAATCTTTGGTATTATCAATTATGAGAATTAGCATTCTAACTACAAACTAACTGATCAAATTCCAGGTCAATGTGGGTCTCAGAGTACTTGTGGGAAGGAAATGCTGAGTGAGAGCAAGTTGAGAGATCTTTTGCATGGATCAGAATATGTGGTCACATATGAGGACAAGGATGGGGACTGGATGCTTGTGGGAGATGTTCCATGGGAGTAAGCATCAGTCCCTTTTATTTTCTTTCCTTGCATGATACTATGTATCAAGTTTTCATGTGTAATAACTATGAATAGTTGTGCATTCTCATGCATAGTCCTAGGGACTGTACATGACCCTTTTGCAGTTCTGATATTGTACTGAAAGGGCAGAGGTTTTTAATCTTGCCATCCTATACAGTTGCTTTAGCCTAGCATATGCCCCTCTCCTCTTGTAATCCGAGATTGGGTTTCAAGGCAATGGTGTGTGAGTAATTAAATTTCAAGGACTATAATATATAACTGAAATATCTCTCTCTATATATATATATTGACGTCTGTAATCACTGAATATTATCTGTTGATAGCAAGTCAAAGTTTTGTAGTTTAGGCCTGTATGCATGTTTAGTAACTTCTTTAATTTTGATCCGTACTTCTTCCTCTGGCTTAGATACCTAAACAGCAGTTGTCACAACTATTTCTCTATCCTCGCCACATCTTTAAAGTATAGAACATAATTGTCAAATATTCGCCACATTATGGCACCCAAAACAGGAAAAATCTATTGGGAAATCTGAAATTGTGGAACTTCTCTGTTTTCCATGCAATACATGTGTTGACTGCTAGTGTAATCTTGCCGAAATATATTGAAAACATTACCTTTAATTACAGAATTACAGGTCACTTGTCACTTGTCAGTAAGACACAATTACAGAATTAGACTCTCTAAGCCGCTCAGCTGATCAATTATGACATATGGTCTTATATTTTATTCAGAATGCTTTTCTGGATTAATAGTATTTCCTTCAAAAAAAAATTAATTTTATAAACAATTATGGTTTATTTGAGGTGACCAGCATCCAGTGAATGTGCAGTATCTCTATACTTGGTATGGGGCTCTAATGGAAGTCATTTGGTTTATATCTTTTAGTGTTACTCTTTCTTTAAAGTGGTAATTTACTGATATTGCAATGCTTGTCATAGGATGTTTATTGATTCATGCAAGAGGCTGAAAATCATGAAGGGCTCTGATGCTATTGGATTAGGTTTGTACTACTGTTTGTTTAATTCGATTTACCATTTTTAACTAAGCCATATATTAGGTAAAAGTTTCCATGTGCCTGTATATTTATAAACTCAGCGTTAATTTTTTGCAATGTTTCAATATAATATTATATGGTAGATCAAGATTTCATTTATTCAGAACTTGGGTAATCTTTTCCTTTGAAAATAGTTAAGTCTAATAGCTCTTGGTGGTTGGCCTGCATTAGTCCTTAGAGTTACATGATATCTACTGTTCAACTCACCGAACATTTATTTGACGGGTAGGTATATTTTGCTATCAACTTTCACAGGACAGCATAACCTATATAATTGCTCTTTTCATCTGTTAATTTTCCTATACTGAGCGTGAAAAGATCTATTAATCATATTAATTGTTATTTCCTTCCACAGCTCCCAGGGCAATGGAGAAATCCAAGAACAGGAACTAGCATATATGAGGCTTCATGACTACTTTTCAGCTGCTTAGTTTAAAGGTGATGGGAGGGCACAAAATGTAAAAGAAATGACAGAATTACTCAAGCCTTGGGCTTGGGGCTGAAATGTGGATCATGGCCTAATTTCCTGTGTTTCCCTCTACTGTTTGTTTGATTGCTTGGAAAAGTTCTTGTGTATTTTGTGTTGTAGGTCTAAAATTATTAGAGGGACTTTCCTATGGTAAGAAGTAATCCTTGTGAAATTTATATTTCCTTATAGCAATTTAAGATTCCAAGTGTATTGTATTTTGTTAAATGTGTGATAAAACCTATTCCAAGCTGTGGCTCTGACCTTTCTACCTTTATCAACCAAATATGATATAATGTACTGTGTTTTGTTTGAATGTGCATGCGAACTATGTCTACTTTTGCGTATAATGACACTCGGGGAGAGGGGTGGGGGGCAAAATTGAAATGTTGCTAATCAGTTCAAGTTTCAAAATTGAATTGACAAACGAACTACTTGCATAAAATTGGGAAGATAATATTTTTAGCAAAACAACGGGAGCTTAAATTCAATTAATTTAACAATTTTTGTTTAAAACAATATAAAATCAATGTCAAAAAAATAATATTGATATCATATAGTCCGAACTCTGAAGAGAGAAATTACATATATAATCTGAATGGAGAATATTATTTGAGACGATTGATTGATAGTTTAATAAAATCCTTCTCTGTCAAAAGATGCCTTATTTGTTAAATTGTTCCATATAATTCATTCATGAGCAATGCTACGTATAATTTGTTTTAATTCTTGGNGATGCCTTATTTGTTAAATTGTTCCATATAATTCATTCATGAGCAATGCTACATATAATTTGTTTTAATTCTTGGACGCATATATATACACGCGGAATCTCATATTATTATAGAAAAATTATCAATTACACACCTGACAACTCAGCATTTTGAACAATATTTGGGATAATTTTTGGGATATGTGGCATTTTTCTTCATTTAGTAACAGCTATAATTTACTTGGAACGACGTATTACATTGTTTAGTTAGAGGAATTTTAAACTAAATAATGCAACTCCAAATTTACTGTTTGCTGTAGGTGCTTCAGAATATGATACTTTGTTACGTTGGTTCCCCGTAGTTTTTAGAAATTACATAGTTCGTCTTAATATAAATAATTCACTATATCATACATAGGTGTGTAATTTAAAAAATATATATATATATATATATATATATATATATGTTGTTTTTTCAAGTACTGTAACTACAAATAATTAATTTTAAAGATATAATAGTTCCTTACAAAAAGAAAATTATAAAATTGGCAAGACAAACAGTCCTCACTAATCGAAATTTCCAATTTTTCACTTTTGTACCTCGTCTGTATCCACCTTGCACTTATCTATCTATCTATTAGATTGCCTAATAGGCCAACTCATTTCTCTGTTAAAGAAGAGAGTATTTTCTAGGTATTAGGTGGGACGTGGATTAGTTTATAAAATTCTTACAATTTCTTAGTATATATGAAATGACTGCAAACTCAAACGTCTTATATAGAGGGAAGGATTACTGTTTAATTTTTAATATCGAACGTAGTTTGTTTTTTCATACACGGATGATGTATAATTATCACCAGAGGTCTAGAGGATACTACAATAGCGAATGAACAATCTAGCATTCATTTTTTTAACCTAAGTGATTCTTCATATGATTACGCGGGCACTATGTATTATTCTACGAGTAGTATCTTTTAGGGCGGATTNCTGTTTTCTCATAGCTCAACAAGAAATTGTTCAACGTGATTGCCGCTTTAATAGCTCAACAAGAAATTGTTCAATGTGATTGTCCAAAATTTATTAATATATAAATTAATAATTATTAATTTATCGATTAATTAATAACTCTTTTAATTAATAAATTTTGGTGGTCCCAAGTGTATTATTTTATAGAGTTTCTACTGTAACTACAAATAATTAATTTTAAAGATATAATAGTGCCTTACAAAAAGAAAATTATAAAATTGGCAAGACAAACAGTCCTCACTAATCGAAATTTCCAATTTTTCACTTTTGTACCTCGTCTGTATCCACCTTGCACTTATCTATCTATCTATTAGATTGCCTAATAGGCCAACTCATTTCTCTGTTAAAGAAGAGAGTATTTTCTAGGTATTAGGTGGGACGTGGATTAGTTTATAAAATTCTTACAATTTCTTAGTATATATGAAATGACTGCAAACTCAAACGTCTTATATAGAGGGAAGGATTACTGTTTAATTTTTAATATCGAACGTAGTTTGTTTTTTCATACACGGATGATGTATAATTATCACCAGAGGTCTAGAGGATACTACAATAGCGAATGAACAATCTAGCATTCATTTTTTTAACCTAAGTGATTCTTCATATGATTACGCGGGCACTATGTATTATTCTACGAGTAGTATCTTTTAGGGTGGATTTAATCTCATAAATGATGTCAATTATAATCAATGTTAGTGCATCCTTAATCACAATCAACTACTAATAGTACACTAATTGATACTCCCTATATATAATATAACAACAAAATGAAAATGGCGATCAAACTTTTGTCTTCCCTGTGGGATTTTCTAGCTATCATAATTTAGACCTACAATTCAAGCTTTTGATTGAAGGGGATCTTTCTCCATCGTGGGATTGTTGATTTGTTTTTGTCGTTCTACTATTTTTTTACTAGCTAGTGCGGGGTTCAATTTAGTATACGCTTAAATCTTAGATTTGTTGCGACTTTGTAAACGAATTGAAAGTTGCAGGGGATAGGATAAAGAATAGTCTGTACATAAACTACTCAATTAGTGAAGTTAGAATGGGTTTAGTGCCCTTGTTCGTAATTATTGATCCAGACACAAGAAGACAGTTTATTATAATTAAAATCATCTTACTTGCTCCGTATTGCTAATCATGTTTCATTAGTTGAACAACTAAATTAAACTGTAGGGGCTAAACCTGCCGCTCATGATTAGTTAAGTAATTATTATTTTTTCAATTCCTCAAATATGCTTTCCGTTTTGTCTCAAGATTAATTAAGAGAACTATTAACATTACTTTATTGACCATTGTAGTAAAAGTGAGAATTAAATTTGCAAGTAAATATCGAAGTGCTGCAAAGACATGAGAGTGATTATAATTCGTCCTATGCAACTATGCGTACGTGTAGCACTGTAGCATAAATGCAAACAAAAAGTCCGTTAAGCTTTTGGATCACATACATTGCATATACATTTATGTATGCTGTGTGCGATGTTAATTAAGCTGCCACCTGTATGAAAAATACGTGACAAGTCTGTATGTAAAAAGTGATGCTGGATTGGATTGGAGCACGGGGTATCATAAAGTCCTTTGGTTTGGTACGTACAATTTTAACAGCTTCCTGCGCGCATGTGAAGGATTTTACATATACGTGTTTCCTCTAACACCCATATCTCATGTCCCAACCCAGATTTAGATGTATAGCTAACTCTGTATGTCATTTTCTCCCTACGTCGGTCTTTCACCGTTGATCATGAGTGAAGTTTGTGACATATCTATAATGTGCATATATTTGTATCGTAATAACGATTCTCTCTTTGTATATGGAATCGTGTATTTTTACATGATTCGAAGATAATCTAGTAATAAAGACGTATTTCATTGGAATATTTGTTATGCATATTATGGTCCTGATTACGGAAATGGACACTGCGGTCTTTTGTCTTTTAGGGGGGTGATTCAACAAAATTATTGTGCCTTCTTTAGTGTCGAAGATACAAAACAATAATAGTACTAGCTCACAGATCTGATCATGCTCTTGTTAAAATAATATAAGATCCCGGTAAATAAGTCTCCTAACAACTTGAGATTTTAGGAAAATTGTTAACTTAAGAGCTTTTAGTGGGCAGAGATCAACTCTGAATGTCAGTTTTTAAGTTGCGAAATAATGCTCTTCCAAAAACAAAAAAGTTGCTTTATCATTGTTGTAACAGATTGTGCGTCAGCTAAAACACTTTTACCTGTCTATCAATATTCAATACTACTCAAATATCTTCGGTTCCGTTCAATATTTGTAATAAGCATGACATTCAAAACTTACATGATCAAACATATTACTTGTAGGAAATTACACATATGTTTTCTTGATATTCATATTTGAAGTAAATTAGAAGTAAATAAATTGACTATATACAAAGAGATCTGCAGGTGAAGACTTCAATAGTTATGTGAAGTACGCATATTAATTACTCTACCAAATGGTAATTACAAATCTTGTCCTAAATATTGAGAAGACTGCCTTCGGAGAGGAGGGTACGTCCTCAAGTAATAGTGTAATAATACAATTCTATATCAAACGATAGCTTCAGAGATGGTACTAAGTGTATAGCTGCAATATAATTATCGCGGAAATTAAACGCGTTAAAAGATTTTTTTTAAGAATATGAATTACTATAACAGAAATATATATATACACACACACATACAGTAACTTTCATAATAATGCAGGAAATTAGTTGGTAGGAGTTGTATTTTGTAGCAGTTATGAGGGTTTATGGCATGTTCCATTAATGACGCACCATCCCAACAACTGGACTACTGGGCACCAGTTCCTTATCAGCTCTCGTTTTTCTTTAGCCTTGTTTGTAATTATATAGTTGTATGTACATGCACGCACCTGTAAGCTGTAACATATATACATTCGGAGTTTTATACATCACTGGAGGCCAGGAGCATTTTTACGAGGCAGATACCAATCTCTATTAAGCATCAAGTGTCTACATATACATCACCATAAAACATGACACCAGCAGTATATCTGTATATATCAAGTCTTTTTCATATATTCGATCTAGCATTTTTTAAGAAAACAATTTAACATGGAACTAAGTTTTATAATTTATATAAGCCAATTTAAAATTCCTTGCGATTTTGATAGAGTCGGTAATTTAACAGTTCTGCTTTATGCCTGACAATTCGAATCTTCCCCCTCCGTCT
>QRFB01012661.1:11545-26261 GCA_008931105.1 Oenanthe javanica
TTAGATTTGAAAAAAACTTTGCCAATTGACGGGAAAAATCAAATTAAAAACGGAGGAGAATAGATGGGATTGTGTGTGTGAGGGTGTATATAATTTGTGTGTGGGTGCGGCAGGTATAATGATAAGGTTTTCTATTTCTCATTTAAGCTATTTTCTATTTGAGCAGGACCCTATATATATATATATAACTGATCTAGTTTATGAATTTATTTTAAAATTTTATCATTGAATGCTTTGTTGTATATGCTGGAGCCATGGCCTTGTGGGTAGCACTGCCAACACTAAAGATCGCATCTTCTGACAAAATAAATATGAAAATCATACCTATTTTTAATAACCTATGTAATATTTTGGTCAAAGAAGGTACTCCATCCATCACTATATTGCAATCGGACATTGATTTATAGGATAATCATGTTCATATTAAACAATACACTGAAATTCATTGTCTCATTTATTATCAAGCAACTGGTTTCTCTCATTTATCATTCACAATTTGCATATAATAAAGTCAATGTTTAGTACACGTATTAAAAGTGAAAGATTTATCTAAATCTGTGCTCGGTAGGAANTTACTCGTATTAAAAGTGAAAGATTTATCTAAATCTGTGCTCGGTAGGAAGATATGGTATAAGATTCGATCGAAATATAATAGTATACGGAGCAGTCGAGCAGAGGGCTTTATACATCCAAGCAAAAGGATGAATAAAGACGATACGGTAGAAAAACAGAAGATGAATGAGATTGAGTTTTAGAATCCATTTTGGTAGATTAAACAAGTTATTTATAATTTTAAATTATTTTGAAGTAAAATTTAATCTCTCAGTCCCACTCAATTGTTAACGTTTCGAAGAGAAGGTCCGACACGTATTTTAAGGTGCATATAAAGTATAGTTTCATAACTTATTTTTTTTAAAAAAAAATTGAATAAAAATTTAAGTTATATATAGAGGGGTATCTGGTATCTCTCTCCCTACTTTTGTGAAAAAGTTGAAAATTTAAATGTGAATATTGGGAGTGTGAATATGTTATGTAATCAAAATAATTAATTTTATTATAAAGTGCTATAATTGTCTTAGCTCACCAAACATTACTTACAGTCATATTAATTATTTATAATATGTATCAACATTTTTTTTATGTAAATTGATGTCCTTGAATCGAATTATAAATTCTGGACAGACTGGATAAAACTCTTATTTATCTCCATCACAATATCAACGAGTCGGTCAGCTAAGCATCATTAAACATAAAGGTTGTCCTGCAAGGACCCAATGACCCATTCCGGCATATATATGTACATAAACCGTATAAAACTTGAGCCAGTTGCATTCATTTCAAAATGAAAATATCTACTTGAAAGGGGTAAATGCATGTGGCTAGATAAATATCCCAAGTTTCTAATTAAATAAACTAAATAATACAAACAAAAAAATTATTAGCATCGTGTTTGGTGTTTCGAAATCGATTGATTTAATGGGATTAATATATAGTATTTATTTTCTCCTAAAATAAATATTATTTTATTTTTTCCCGTAATTTGAAATATATATAAAAATTTATTTGTATATATTATTTTTAATTTTTTTCTAATAATAATTTAAATATTATATTTTTATTCAAAAATTTTTAAAATAATATATATAAGTAAAAAATGTTTATAACTTAAATTACATATACAAAATCAAAACAATATTTATTTCGAAACGAAATATTAAATTATTGAGAGATCATTGTGATCATAGTCAACTCCCAAGAGGGATTCTCTTTAAATTTTCATAATAATTTGTCGTATGGGACAAAACGCCAGGGGATTCACAGAGATCATTTGTATTAATTAGAGGCTACGGTGCCTATAATAACTAAAATACTCGTAATTAAGTAGCTATTAGGTTTCTCAAGTTGATGGTTGAATGTTAAACAATCAGTTATTGGTAGATATTCCATGTGACTTGTTCTAATTATTTCATGTGCAAGGTGCTTATAATTCTAGCAACTAATCATCATTTTTAAACATAGATCGATACCGCGACTTATAATTAGTTTTTTCTTCTAAGCCACCAAAAAAATTATTGTGGATTAAACAAGCTACTAAAGTGTGGCTTGTGTGAACTGACATATTAGTCCCCAGTTAACCTGTAAGGCTTTGTGAAATTAAGGTAATTGTATAGGAGGATCGTTTTGCTGTTGCTTATGATTGAAAAGGGTTTGGCCAGGCTGGCTTTTTATAGCCATAATTTCAGGAAAAGACAGATTTATTGGGATATCAACAGTAGGAATACAATATGGAGTTGCTTGATCCTAGCATAAGTACTGCTGAATTAGTTTTTAAACCCCTTTTAAAGTCAAAAGGCAGATGGGGTTAGGTTAAGTAGCAATAATTAGTGGGAGTCCTACAATTGTATGTATGTACGCTTTGCGTTCGAGTGGTGTAACAAGTCATGCTGTTGAGATTAAAAAATAAGATAATTTTAATTTTAATTTTTGGGTGGAGTTTACATGTGGTACAGGTGTCAAAGTCCGTAGTTGAATTGATTATTATCAAGACTCTGAATCTGTGATAATTTATTATTGAATCATATGTATTCTAAAAATTCCTTGATTATTCAATGAATCAACGTTCCGGTCCGACCGGTTTATAACCCAAACATAGTAGATATTTGATAAATAAATATTCGTTAAACAAATAATTTTATTAAATAAGTAATTTTCTAATTGTAATATAAGAAAAATAAAATATTTATAATTTCCATCAATAAATAATTTTGATAGATAAATAAAATTTTCTAATGTCAAATGTATTCATTTAACAAAATTTTAATTCTATTTATCTCCGAAAACATAAATTTATTTATACCAGTACCAATTCAAATCTCACTAAATTTATTTTCAGGCCACTAAGGTTAATGTTTTGACCATAGAGTTACAGTTAGATCCATCATGGATTCATAACAAATTGTGATCTTAACGGACAGAAGATATATTTAATAAATTGATAATCCAAACAATTATTAGTAGTGTGTAATACAGGGCCTGTTTCTGGCAACCGGTTACTTATGGAAATAAGCCCTTATTTCCGGAAATAATTAAGTTCATATTTAATTTTAAAATTCTAAAACAAATATTTATTTTTAAAAAATATATGAAAATATGTAAAAAATAAAAATAAAAT
The DNA here is from genome assembly GCA_008931105.1 of Oenanthe javanica. Lineage (NCBI taxonomy): Eukaryota > Viridiplantae > Streptophyta > Magnoliopsida > Apiales > Apiaceae > Oenanthe > Oenanthe javanica. The sequence goes on from QRFB01012661.1 coordinate 14,718, forward strand.
AAATTACATATTTTAAGTTTAAGGAATCTCAAACGGCCACGTAATAACGAGGGAATTAATCTGGGAACAACGGTGAAGAATTGTGTAGGGGGAGGCACAGTCACATACTCCTGTACTACATAGTATAGGTCCAGGGCCTCAAGCCATGCAGAGAAGATAAGATATAAAACATCGGTACTCACCACGACGTACTGACCAGCCTGAGCCCAGACATAGCCCATAGGTTAGATAGCTACTAAGACTGTGATGCTACTGCTGCTGCAATTAAATGTTACTCCTGCAAAAAAACTCAGGTCTTCCTTTTCCCCGTATCTTATCACGTGCACTTGCATCAAACTCTCTCTCCTCTTCATTCTTCCTCTCTTTTCAACCTCTGCAATACCTTTTTTGCCCCTTCAGGTCATTCTGCTGTTTCATATTATCGTTTTCGTTTCATATTATTTATAATAAACATGTTTTAAAGGTTTCATACTTTCATATGTATAAATAAGTATAATGCCAAAAATTATATTCACAAATATAATTCATTGGAAAGAGTTTCTCAAAGTTAATTATAATGAAACATAACAATACAACATTCTAATAATTATTACTCTACAAATAGACCTAGCCAACGGACAGGTAACCACGCCCCGACTCGCCTAAATTACTCGTGGCATAGAACTTAAACTGACACCAACGATGAGAATTTTTTTAACCAATCTGCAAAAAACACAATAATATAATATGAGTGATTGTGTGTACGAGTAACAGAACAGTATATGACTATGAATTAAAACCGTTAAAGTCAAATGATATGAAACGGAAGATGTCTCGAGTCCAGTATGAAACTGTCTCCTTAAAACTATTTCACCTCTCATCGTATGTTTGAGTCGATTGCCTCCTAGGATAAAACGAGAACACGATGATGTAACGAAGAACAATACCTTCAGCGAGCTTGAATAGAGCAATAAAAACTATCACTAGGAAGATGACGATTGTATTTATGTCAGAAGATGAGATGATTAACCTAAGATCGAATAAGATGTATATATAGACTTGAAAAATTTGTGCGCTACACAATTGCCTAGTTAACCACGCGTTTACCTAATTAATCACGTGTTAATTAATAAAGGAAATCGGTTGTCAAAATCAATTTCGAATTAATAATAATTATTATTATTAAAACAAAATAACGAATTATTTATTGAGTTAAAGCCCAGTGAAAATTATTTAGCAAAACTGGTCTGGATTTATTCGGCCTAAATTTTGTTGCATTCTTGTCCGCAGGTCGCCCACGTGGAAAGCCCGAAGGCTTGCGAAACCACAAATCTGTCCTCGAAATCCCATGATTTGTACCCCTGCGCACATGTGGGCGGTGGAGCAACACCATACTAACACAACTTAAATACTTATTTGGCCAAACCGGCTCAGCCAGCGCGCTTATTTGGCCATCTCAGTTGCAAGTCTACAATGGTGTAAAAATATGAAGGTTGTGAGGGTAAAATAGGTAAAAGACTAAATTAGTACAAATGGTGCTCGGGAGATGGTATTATTTGAAAATTGGAATGGACCGGGTAGGTGATTTTATATAATGAACGTATGTCTGGTTACGAAGATTGTATTTATGGGAAAAGTTGAATGGCAGTAGCAGTGACAGTGACTACGTGGACCTTAGGGGTTCAACCTCGATAACTGTGGGATTCCCCTATCCCCTGTCACTCAGTATATTGCTTGTTACGGAGTATTTCTCCCCAATACTTTAAAGAATAATGACATCCTTCGAAACACGATAATAAGGTTAACATCGAAAATTTGGAATCTACGTTGATTATATTTCGAAAATTTGGAACTTTAAGTAGAATTGATACAATTAATTCCATTACTCGATTTCTTTTAAATTATTATTTTAATTTTAATTTTAATATATTTTAAGATGCATTGCAAGATAATTTATAATTTTTTATAAAATATTCTTTTAAATAACATTTAATATTTAAATTTTTATTTAAAGACACTGTAGACTTATTCTTTTTAAACAATTTAAAATACATGTAAATATTAAAATAAATAGCTAATTTGAAGTGAAAGAAGTATTTTAGAAAAGTAAATACTCTATCAAAGAATTTGCATCTTTGATATGTTACTAAATATCATATTCCTTCAAAATTCTTCTAACAAAATATATGTTTGATTGGACGCGAATTGATTTTTGTACTTGTTGAAGTTAAGTCATACCGGTGATGGGGTAGTCATTAAACACGCTGAGGACGTTTGCACCGTCCAACAATATCACAGCAAGGTAAATAGATAATTACGCACATTATACGTTAGGGAAGTGTGTTTTAATTCAATTCGTTTTCAAGATTTAACTGAAATTTAAAATATATATTTTTAATTTTAAAAGTTAAAAATTGTATTCGTGATTGAACAAGTGGTGTTATTTTTAGTTATTGAAACTTCCAATTTGATTAAAACGATTCAATTTTGTTTACAAAATTAACTAACATAAAAATAAGTGAAAAATAAATAACAAGTTAAATAGACAAAGTTCACATATTATATTCGATTTTTTTATTATATTTAAATAAATTCTTTATTTATCTGAGATAAGTACGTAAACTTTTTACAATTATGTAAACCTAAATTCAACCACAAGGCTTCAATAGAACATAAAGCAGTGGGAGTTTGGGACTTGAAGACTGGGATTCGGATTTCACACTGGCAGCAGAATAACACAAATTGAGTTTATATCCAAAATTAAAACATGTGATTAATGGCCTTAATACAACATACTGCTGCCTCAAGTTACTTGTTAGTTTTCAATGTATCATCATTTCATCCACGTTCCTTGTAATTACTAAATTTGTGGTACAATTTTATGATTCGGAATTATTTCAACCGGTTCAAATTTTCAATTTCTAAATTAATTAGTTTAATTTTCATCAATCATTGTTAATTTAATTATTTATGGAGTATAATATAAACATCCTCGACATTATTTTCCATTAAATTATGATAATCATTTGATTAATTTATTTTAAAAATCATCTAATTTGTAATTGATGATATAATATAATATGAATTATATAAAATAAATATGCAGTTCGGAGTTAAAAACAATTAAACCAACCTAAAATCTGTTAGTTTTTTTTTACAGAATCATGAAGCTCAATTCAATTTGAATTCGAAAGAAATTAAAATCAAATTAATTTATACAGAGGGTGCGATTAACATGAAGCAGGATCAGCCTCGTCAGTATATTACAGTACACTAATACGGATTACTGTAAAAACCTACATTTGACTCCAAGAGTTTTGAAGTAGAATCAACATCCGGTCAAATATTGTACAGAAGATGGCGCCGAGTTAAACAGGGGGTGAATTCCTAGGGAAAAAAGAAATGGTCACATGTAAACCACGAATGAGTTAATCACTGAACTGTCCCTATTTTAGACAGTGAAGACTTATAATTATTTGAGATTGACCACTAACATTTATGGAGAAGCATACTTAAGAGAGTATTCTTGTTGCAGAATTATTGGTCGTCCCCTGTGTCATTTATTTCTCACCAGGTCAGGGCCGTTATTCTTTATCATCTCTAGTCGCTTTCCATCAATAATGACTCCTAAATCTCCAATTAGCCATTCTACTAGTAACTCGTTACTTTTCGTTGTCCTTCGTTTGAATGTTGTTTCTTTTATACTCGTGGCTCATTACCTATTACGGTATATGTTTGGCAATTAGTTCACCAAAACAAATTTTCCTATTTTCTCAAGTCCCAACTAGTTCCATACAACTTGTAACATTACAAGTTACTACAACTAGGACCTTCAATTTGTATCTATAGCCAGCTGGGTCAAAACATTCGCGTCATTTTCAAATCTCGTTCCCTTAAATTTCTTAAACTAAAAGCTACCTTACATTAAATTTTTTTGACTAATCTCAATGAACGATAGATTTTAATGGTTTATTTTTGTTTGTGAATGTGCACAAGGCCTATAGCAAGGGGTTAGAGTCACAAGGTCGGTGACAAAGTGGTGTGAAAAATGTAGTAGAAAATAAGGAAAATAATGTAAAAATCGCTTTAGAGCATCTCGAACACTATGTAAATGTTAGCAATAAAGTTTATGTTGCAATACATTAGATATAAAATATAGGTCACTCCAAAAACTAGCTATTGTTAGGTATAATTTTAGACTTCATGATTTCGTCTTCTATATCTATCGAGTCTATACCTGTTATCTAAAACACTCCAAAAACTAGCTATTGTTAAGTATAATTTTAGATTTCATGATTAAGTTTTCTATATCTATTGAGTCTATACCTGTTATCTAAAAATATGTAGGTTAGCTTTTGTAATTTAAACTTAAACATGTATATTATATGTAATATTTATGTTTGATATTTTTCATTTTATATAATATTAAATGTTAAAAAAAATTATTATCAACCAAATTTATTAATTACTTATATAATTATTTAAAATATATATGTCACTTTTTAAATATTTAATATATATATATATATATGTATATATCAATTTATTTGATGTATTATAATTTTTATTTATTTTTATATTTTTAATTTTATATAATATTAAATATAAAAATAGTGTTCTATTGTTAAACAAATTTAGTAACTATTAATATCATTATTTTAATAGATATAAAATATTTATAAAAAACTGATATACTAATATAATAAAATATAATTTTAATATATGTTCTATGATGAATAATAGTAATTTTTGTTAATTATTTTTCTTAGCTTTAAATATTTTATTTTATTTCCAGTTGTACTAATTATTTATTTTTATTTTAAAATTCATAAATATCTATAAAAACGTTATAGTATAATCAATAAATATTTTTACATTAATTATATTTTATATTTTAATTTGTATTGAATATAAAAGTTAACTAACTTTAATTTAATTTATAATATTTCCTTTTATGTATATATACATATAATTAATTACTATATAATTGATAGAATATAATTATTATAATATAATTATTGAATTTTAAAATAATAATAAAAAATTATTTTTTGAATATAATTATTTATTATAGCTAATATACCCGAATACAATTCCTCAAAAATTTTACTTGATATCTATTTTACATAATTAGCTAACCCAGTTGGAGATGCCGTTAGTCGGCGAAGAAGCAAAGGCAGTGTAAAAAGCCTAAGCCGTTGACTTACAGTAGTCGCACGTTAATTACACTTGCCACTTGCCTCGGTTCTCTTGGTTGAAACAAAACCAACTATACCATAAACAACTCCGCGTTCATCGTCTTTGTATCAATTAGACAATTACCCATCACCTCTCACATTACATTTACTCTAAAATAATAATCACATCACATTATTATTGTATGTATTATGCACAAATAATAGAGGGTCATGAATAATGAATATTAGAATATAAATAAATAGTGGTTTTGAGAAAGAGAATCATAGAAATAGAAGGAGAAAGAAATGTCAAATATCTATGTATACAAATATAAATTATGGTTATAGTCTTATACAGTAATTTTGTCTTTATTTTGTCTTTATACAGTAATTATGGTTATAAAGCGAGAGAGATAAAGCGAGAGAGATATCGACAGAGAGAGAGAGAGAGAGGCGATTGATTTTGTCTTTATTACCATATATTCATGTTTTCTCTGCAACCTACTGTCTCTCTACTTGTTTTCTTCCTCTCAAACAAACCAACACAACCCTTATCATCTTCTCCTCCTTTACACCATAAATCATCATCTTCTCCTCAAAACCACTCTATCTGAAACATGGTTCTGGGATGGCGAAGGGCATTTTGCACATCAATACCTAGAGATCCAGAGTCCAAACACAAGCACCAACACCAAGATGAAGAAAATAAACAACAGAGCACCAATTCCACACCTATTTCCACTCCTAAAATTGGTACTAAATTCACTGGATTCTTCTCCAATCCTTCAACACCTCGTTTGCAAGCTCAGCCTGTCTCTACCTCAGGTCTCCGGTGTCGAACCACACCTGTTTCAGCTCCTGAAAGCCCTAAGCTACAATGCACAAGTGATAAACACACTCATACATTTTTTCACCGCTCTTCTAATCCTTCCTCTCCTCGCTCCCCTTCCACTTTTTCTCTGCTCATATCAACTTTACGTCTTTCCAAAGTAAGACTCTTATCATACTTTATAAAAACACAGTACAATTCTGTTTGTTACTGTATGTATAGAAAGTGTACTAACTTTTTTTTATTTTTCTTGGTAACAGACTAGATGTGGAATATGCTTACGGAGTGTAAAAACAGGGCAAGGAATGGCGATATTTACAGCCGAGTGTTCCCATCCATTTCATTTCCCTTGCATTGCTACTCATGTCAAGAAACAGAATCAGCTTGTTTGTCCTGTCTGTAGCTCTGCCTGGAATGAGCTTCCTCTGCTATCTATATATCCAAACAACCACAGATCTCCCTCTCTAGTTGATGACAAAAAGAGAGAAATCTCGGCGAGAACTGATGATATTAACAATCAAAGGAAACAACAATACATGCGCTCTGATTTGAAAGTTTACAACGACGACGAGCCACTCATGTCACCTACTTGTGTTGCCAGGTTCAATCCCATTCCAGAATCTGATGAAAATGAAGACGAAGAGAGTGAGACTACTTATCAAGAGTTTCAAGGCTTTTTTGTCAACGGCTCTAATGTTCCAGTTGTGTCTAATTACAATAAAAATGTGGAGGTTAGATTACTCCCGGAGGCAGCTGTTGTGTCTATAGGCAGGAGTTATGAAACCTATGCGATCATTATAAAAGTTAAAGCTCCTCCGGCGAGTGATAAGGCGGCGCGTCGAGTGCCGATTGATTTGGTGACGGTGCTTGATGTTGGAGCATTTATGACAACTGACAAGATGCAGATGACTAAACGAGCTATGAGATCGCTTGTTTCTTCACTCTCCACTGCTGATCGGTTATCTATTGTTGCATTCTCTGCTACTTCTAAGCGGTTGTTACCGCTCCGGCGAATGACTACTAATGGGCGGAGGTCTGCGCGTCGCATTATCGACGCGCTGGCTGTGTTGGACGGGACATCTAGTGCGAGTGATGCTTTGAAGAAGGCTGTCAAGGTTTTAGAAGATCGTCGTGAGAGGAACACTACTTGTAGTGTAATGGTTTTATCTGATGGCTGCGAACACCGTGACAGATTTTCCGGGAATCATCCACGGCAGTCATCGTTCGTGTTTTCCACGCGCTACACTCATCAGAACATTCCGGTGCATTCCATTGGGTTTAATCAGGACGCGCGTGGGAATTCTCCGTCAGCAGACGCGTTTGCTAAATGTGTTGGGGGTTTACTCGGTGTAGTGGTCCAGGATCTTAAGCTTCAACTCGGATTTGTTTCCGGTTCAGCACCGGCCGAGATAGCAGCGGTTTATTCATTCACGGCCCGACCCGCTTCACTCGGGTCGGGTTGTGTGACTGTAGGAGATTGTTATGCAGAAGAAGAAAAAGAGTTATTAGTTGAACTGAAAGTTCCTTCATCTGCTATTGGGGCCCACCATGTACTGTCCGTCCGATGTTGTTTCAGAGACCCGTCAATTCATGAAACTGTTTACGGGAAAGAGCAAGCTCTGTTAATTCCCCGTCCTCACGCCGTTAGATCATCCACCCCAAGCATCCAACGCCTCAGAAACCTCTTTCTATCCACTCGAGCCATAGCCGAGTCACGCAGATTAGTCGAGCGTAATGACTTGACCGGCGCGCATCACATGCTAGGTTCGGCTAAGGCTTTGCTCCTCCAATCTAGCTCGGCTGAAGCCGAGGAGTTCATTAGAGGCTTAGAAGCTGAGTTAGCGGAGGTGAATCGTAGACGTCAGATTCAAAATCAACGGTCACCAACGATGATTAATGGAAGAGAATTTGCGTTTGTTGATGAAAAAGGCGAGCCGTTGACGCCGACATCGGCTTGGAGAGCGGCTGAGAAGCTGGCTAAAGTAGCAATAATGAGAAAGTCATTGAATAGAGTCAGCGACTTGCACGGCTTTGAAGACGCCAGATTTTAGGTCATAATATATATGCCGGTACAGTTAATAATAATATTATGATAGATGAGTAGAAAAATTGTACGGTGGTATATATAACGAAAAGATTAAAAGAGATGGTTAAAAAGTGGGGTAGCGACAAACGGTACCCGACGGGTCCGGGCTTTTACGCAGAGGGAATGAAACAAGATGGAAATAAATAATAGTAGCAAGAGAAAGAACCCAAAGTTTGGGTAGTGGCCAGTGAGTGGGGTTCAGAGAAGAAGCAGCAGCTACAAAAAATGTTATATTTGTTCAATCCCAATATATAATATATTTATGGTCAAGTTGTAGTCAATATGTTTAGTAGTATGGGAGACTTAATTATTATAAATAAAGCATTGTGAGACAAAATGATACAGGAGAAATGATGGCATCTGTTTGATATATTTATCTAGATTGGAATTGGAATTTCTGTTTTTTTCGATATGATTAAAATTATATGATGTAAGAGTATAATGTATGTATATGGTTATGGGAGAAATTTAAACTTTGAAAGTGTCTGTTTCTGTTTCTGTTTCTGATTTGGATTTTGGTTGGTGGTGATGATGGGATGATCGTGCTATTATTACGTTGTAATGTTGGAAGCAAACAAGTTCAATATAACAATATATACGATGCATTTGGATTATGGACGGCTTATCGTTTTGTTTGGTTTCATATTATAGTTTGTATACTTATGTATGTTTATGTGGGATATTTACATGCATTGCATGTTACTAAATGGCATCAACACTGTTTGTTTCTAAAAGACAAGTTGGTTGTGTCGCATTTAAGAAACAAGATAATGACCTGTAAATAATTGATTATGATTATACTCACACTAATTCGTTCTCTTGTGATCTGGGCTGTGGTTCTAAACAAAATTATTATCCTGATACATTTTTAGGTTTATTCTAATTTTGATGCAGAATGCAAGTGCAGATGGTACCTTCTAAACAGGAGTGGTATTTTAATCCCATCTAAAGCTCATGATATATATATAATTCCATTTGATTAATTATGGATAGTACTATAATTTTTTAATTTAATATCGATTTTGTAAAAACTTATTTGAAATTAATCTAATAGTTATAAATTTTTAATATATTAATTCCAGCTATTAATTCATATTTATTTTGTTGGATTAGGCGATATGATTATAATTGCCTTCAATATTTGATAAAATATTTATTTTATTAAAATAAGGGATATAATTTTAATCCCTTCCAATACTTGGTCAAAAGAAGTATTATCTAGTCCCTTTTAAAAAATTATAATTCTTTCAATATATTCTCATATAAACATAAATATAGAATTATGTTATTCTTGAAAATGCACCTAACATAAAATTTTGAAAAAGTTTTAAAAAATTATAAGATATTTTATGTAAAAATTAGTATTAGAGTGAGCATCCCAATTTTATATTTTTGTATAGCCTTTTTTATTTAATTATAACAGCTGTCTAAATTAGTAGTAAAATATTTATCTATACTATATTATATTATATTATAATAACTAAATTAGAGAATTTTTTTTAAAACACCGAGTTGAAACATAGATAAGATTCTAACCATCCAATTTTAGGTGAACCATAAAAACGATTGTAACTATCCAATATCCTAACTAAAATACATCTCATATTAATCTATTAAATAAAACATATTTCTAAACAAAATAAATAAATATTATCATATTAAAATACAAATAAAGTATATGAAAATTTATATAAAATATATACATATAAAATTAAATAAAAATTAAATTATTATTATAAAATTAAAAATATATTAAAAATATATAAATAAAATATTAAAACAATTCGATAATATAAACTTGGATTAGTAATCGGCAGAAGAAGGTAACGCCGACGCAGAGTGGTTGGCAGAAGCTGGAATTATCATCCAACGTCCAAACACTCATTGCACTTGGAGATGCTACCAGAATTTCTGGCATATGATTGGAGCCCTTAGAGCCCCTACCTCTAATCATTCGGCTATAGCCAAACATCCCCTAACTTTTTTCCTTTGGCTACACAATTTTTAGTTAATTATTTCGAGATATTTCAATCCCCGAGTCGGCAAGATTATTTTATATCATCTATAAGTAATATGTATTGTATTATTTTAATCTGCATTTTAAATAGGTAGCTTGTTCACAACACATATTAACAACATACTTTCGAGAAAATAACTAAATTTCAAATATCCTAATATGTATGTACTGCAATATAAACAAGAACGGACACTAGGGGTAACTTGTGATATAGACGAACAAGACCAACAGCTCTTAGGGGTCCTAAATTTTCGAATTTTCTATATATAATTTATAAAAATATATAAAAAATATATATAGGTTAAGAACTTAAGATGAATTTTACAGAACTGTAGTAGTACCATTGATAGAGAGGGTCCTGGCAAAATCACAAGGTAAGACAGCGGAGCTTGGTGTTATATCAAATCTCATGGCACTGTATTATGGGGTTCCCAAGTGTGTGTGTATATATAGTTGTGGTATAACAGGTTTGTTTATTGTACTAAAAAAAATGTATATAAAATGAGTAGTCACTTCTTTTGACGCATAAAAAAAACAGTAGTAAATTAGACGTTAACTAGACTTTAGATATACGTTTGGGTAATTTAAGGTAAACAACAAAGCAGAGAGACTTTGTCGACCTGAAAGTCTATTTGGAACTTGGAAGTTTGAAAAAAAGGGGAACGGAGGCTATGCACATTGCACAACTATTTCCTCTCGTATATTCGTGTATATTATATTGGGTATTACTACAATACTAGTTGCTATATTCTACCAGGCACATTCATAGCTCTTAAAAAGCCAAATCCAATCCTCCCATGATTCTATTATTTATGTACTCCGTGACTTATCCAGCTGAAAATTTTGTACTCCTCTTTGAAAATAATTTATGTTTAATTTTTTGACACATATTTTNCCTCCGTGACTTATCCAGCTGAAAATTTTGTACTCCTCTTTGAAAATAATTTATGTTTAATTTTTTGACACATATTTTAAATTTTTTTGACTAAATAGTTAAAATTATTACTTTTAAATTTTTTCTTTTTTAATAAAAAATTTAGTTTAATATTTTTATTCACAAAATGAAAATTTTAAAAATAATAATTTTAACTATATAGTCAAACCTTCTAAAAATGTGTGTCAAAAAATTAAACGTCAATTATTTTCAAACATAGCAAGTAATTGTGTATTCTAATTACTGTTTACTCCATTGTACTGTAATACAGACACAGATACATCATACAATGTATACCCCATTTATATAATGTACTAGTACTGCACACTTTACATTACTCCATACCAGAGGCCTGGCTTCCTTTCAGAAAATAGTAATAACTTGTACTGTTATTTAAAACCCCCCGAAAAAAAAACCTAATTTATGTCCACTGAATATCTGAAATCCTACCATATTTTTATAAAAAAGGTTATAAATGAATTCTAAATGTCTATTAACTATAAAGGATCTAAAAAGAAACAT
>QRFB01012663.1:0-26260 GCA_008931105.1 Oenanthe javanica
TAATAATAAATATTTTCCTTAAAATATTATAAGTATTGTCTCTAGAGCACAATTACTAACAATACCCTCCCCGTCAGTTTCCTCCTCCTCTTGTGCCTCAATCAGCTACTTTAGGGCTTCAGTAGACTAAGGACTTTTGAAGTCCGCCTTCGGGTCAAATAAACCCGGATGCTTTTCCAGCACCGCCTTCAGAGCATCATTCCTCCCAATAGTGTAGTGGGCGGGATATATCATGTCATCATGCTCCTTGATCAGGTCTTGGTATTCCTTCGAGGCCATATACTTATCGGTAGTAGCATTTTTGTCGGTCTGGAGTTCAACTATCTCAGTTTGAGCCTTTTGTAGGAGCTCCGTCTGTTGATCAAACTTGTCCTGACGGCCTTGCAGTATGGCCTCAGCTACAGTCAAAGCCTTTTTTGCTTCCCGGCCTACGTTTTTCACGTATCAGCTTGATGCAGGGAAGCCTAAAAATAAGCATTGGCCTGAAAAGCCAACAAACCAGGGTGAGTTATAGAAAGCCAACAAATTAGGGAAAAGCCAAGTACAAAGTGTCTAAGGCATATAAATGTGCAAAGTACCAAAATGCGCAAAGTATGAAATATTTAAGTAAGGAAACTCACTGAAACCAGTGCTTGTGCACCAAGAGCCCTAGTGCTCTCCTCGTCACGCCCCACCACTATCTCCTTGTAGTCATAAGGAATAATGGAGTGGATGGACCAATCCTTCTTGTGGTCTGTACACCCGACCACGGTATCAGTTTTTCTGAATCCCCATCTTGGCTTATAGGATAGTGATCTTGGGACCTTGGAAACTCCAGTGCCCGCAGCCTCGGTTGGCCCAGTGTAGGGCTGCAGGAAAGCTGGAGGCTCTTTCCCCTACCTTGGGTCATGCATCAACTTAAGCTGCTTCATTCAGCCTGTCTCCTGAATGGCTGGGATGGTCCACTCGTTGATTTGAAGCGCAGCTGAAAAAGAAACATCAAAACTTTAATACAACATTCGATAATCAAACAAGTCAAAAATCAACTAAGGTAGAAATGATATACCTTTACTAGAAGCCCTAGAAAGGCCAACTGCCTTCAACTTACGCTCGTCGAAGAGAGCCCAAAAAACTTCATTGGTCTCCCCTTGGGTAAGCGCGACATAGGCTCCTGCTCCGCCTTTGTGAGAACAATAGAATCGGCGCTCCCGTCGGCCACCTTCCCAAAAGTGGACCTAAAGAGGGTTCCCCAGTCTCCCCCTTCCCATTTTACTTAAACAAAATTTTCTTTCTAGTGCGGATTATTATCGGGAATGGAAGAGTTGTTGAATATATGGGGCATGTTAGGCCTATGACCTATGTGAACTCAACTCAATGACAGACTAGAGGAATTATTGAATTGAAATATTTTTCGAAACAGGGGGACTATAATTTTTATCTTCTTTTCTAGATAGAGAGCCATAAAACAATGGATGATCCTCCACCCATTGGGGGAGATTTTGTAAGGATTGATTTGAACATTAACCAAAAGAGTAGGAATAAACTTTTGCAAAAGAAACCTAAGCCCGGTTAACAGGGCATCTACGTAAATGAAAAGATAGTCGGGTTTCCAGTGATATGTTCTGTCACCAGGCCCAACTAAGGAAATAGTATTGAAGGGAGGAATATTAAACAACCTATTGTACTCTTCTATCAAGTCAGTATAAAAAAAACTTATTGCTATGACTATAAGAATCGATATGGGACTGACTAGGGTGTTCATCCCCCCGTTGATTGATCAAAATAATTAAAGAGATATAAGTTGAGAAAATGGGAATACGGTGGAGGGATTTACCTCTTTAAGCAGACCCCGCGGTCATTGCAGCTAGGCTTGAAGTCTTCTTGTCTGCCATAACACTCGTCGAACTCTTGAGTATCCTTGAAGAAGCTGAGAGGTGGATTTCTGAAAAAAGCTTGAGATCTCGAGTTTTTACAGAAATATGAGAGTGAAGAAATGAGAAGTGTAAATAATGAGTGTCCTCACATCACTCATATATAGATGGCCCAGCCGGTCACATGATCGTTTGAGTCCCTCATAAACAGGCAATTCCAGGTGACATGACCGTTGATGGGCAAATCAACCGGTGAAACTGGTGAGTGGGCTCAATTGACAAGGCCCAAGAGTTTCTAATTGATAAAAAATAGAAAAATAAAATTGTAGAATTATTTGGAAGGATCTAGAACATGGTCCCAAAACCCATAAGCCATGAAGGGCCACGATCCAACTTGAGGAGCCTTGAAGACCTATAAGTTAATTAATTAAAGGCCCATGAATCACAAAGGCCCAAGAGCCAATTTGTCAGCCTTTTAGACCTTTTAGAAAAAGACCCAACTAAGGCTTACATTGTCGAGGGCCCAAAAAGCCCAAAGTCTACAGGACTTAGTTCTCTGAAGGAACATAAAAAGTTTTCAACTTGGGTGTGCATATGGGGTTTAATTCAACCTCAATCCAAGTCGAAGAACATCAAGGTTGTGAGACCCAAAACAAATCGACCTGGATGAGCATTTGAGGTATAATTCGACTTCAATCCAGGTCGAAATGAAGCCAAAGCTTTGAGGCCTATCGACCTCAATTTCCAATCAACCTGGGTGTACATTTGAGGATTTGTTCGACCTCATTCCAGGTCGAAGGAACATTGAAGCCATGAGGCTTATCGACCTCAATCACATAAGGTCCATCGACCTCAATTCTCCATTGACCTGGGTATACATGTGAGATTTTATCCGACCTCGATCCAGGTGGATGGGAGTTAAGAAAGTGAAGCCTTTCAACCTCATTCCCAAATCGTCTTGGGAGGTGAATTGAGGTCCAAATCGACCTCGATCCAGGTCGAAGGGAGGTCAAAACTATAAAGCTCATCGAACTCAATTTGTCATCGACTTGGGAGGTTATTCGAGGTTTTGTTCGACTTCATTCCAGGTCGAGGGAACCAAGGCATTAAAGTCCTTCGACCTCAATCCCCAGGATCGACCTGGGTGAGGTATTGAGGCTCAATTTGACCTCGATCCACGTCGATGAAGGGCTTAATCCTCCAATCGACCTGGGGTGGAAATGAACCCCAATTCGACCTCAATCCAGGTCGAATTGACCAGGGTCCCTAAAAATTCCCATTTTTTAATTATTAAACACAAAGTCCTTGAGGACCAATATTATATAAAATTAATTCTTTTTAAAGGGGTTAATGAAGAAAAGGCTTGAGCCCAAAAATCAAAGTAAAATTGACTGAACAATGAGTCAAAAGCCCGATAGGTGCAGAGAACCCTTTGTGAAACTTTTACAAAAACTCACGAAGTTTTCCCAAAATTTAGGGGGCAAATGATATGGGTAAAAAATAACCCTAAGGAAATAATAAATATAACATTTATTATTTCATTTATTAGACCTAACATGGTCCAAAGGCTTGGATTAACTGGATCAAATGGATTTGTAATCCAAGGATCAATTGGATTTGTAAGTTCAGCCCATAAACTCTGCTGAAGCCATAGGCCCATTAAGCCTCCATTATTAATTAATTTCATAATTAATTAATAAGGGCCCAATAAAGGCACAAGAAGCCCGTTAAGCACCCTCATCTCTGAACGATCTAGAAACCCTATCACTTGGAAGAGTCCAATGGGGGCCCTCATCTCTGAAAGATCTAGAAACCCTATAACTTGGAAGAGTCCAACGGGGGCTCTCATTCTTGGAAGGTTCTAGAAAACTTATCACTAGGAGACTTGACCTCCAAGTCCCCTAACCCTAACGCACTTCCAAGTCCCTCATACGCCTATATAAAGGGTCTAATCCCTAAACATTAGAACTACGTTATTGGTTTGATTCTCAACACTCTTGATATACGTAGGCAGTTAATGTGAACCTGAGATAGTCACGTAACGTTAGTGCATCCATTAAAGTTCGAAACCTCTCACCACTCATTAATTACAATCTGATTTTGATCCATAACACAACAAAATCGCACTGATTCGTTGATGTTTGTATGTTTGGTCTTTAGAAGGAAAAAAACATGTTATTGTATAAAATTTAGAATCTCAAATGAATTTAAAGTCATCGTACAACCCAATATTAATAAAATGGGGGAAATGACCTCTTAAGTAACAATTTAATAATAAAATGTCCAAATTATCACAATTTTTAAAACTAACCCTTGATATCACAAATAACCGCAACTTACAGTTACGTTTATTTAAAACCTACTCAGCAAGTGTGTTGTGTGCATGTGCTCCATATACATTGTTTTTAAGTGGTGGGCCATGCATGTTTGTTAGTCAACAACATCGGTTATAATTCTATTAACACATTGTCGATATGCGTTTTCAGTTTTAATTTTTCAATAACGCAAGTTAACTTGCGTTTTCAAATTTATATTTCTTTTTTGAAAAAATTATTATTATAAAAACGTAACCTGAAATTGCATTTTTAAGAAACTGAAGATAAAGTTGTGGTTTTTAGTGATAAAAAGGGCCATTTTTCTGAGTTATGATATTTAGGACCAATTTTTTTCAAATTGTGATACAAATGACTATTACCCAAAGAATGGATAGCCTAGAGCTATGTTGTTGTGAATCAAAGTTAAGGCTATACGGTTAAATTAATTCGGTTCGTCGCAGCACTTTTAATATGGCCTCTACGTTTGGGAATGTTACTAAAGAGTTCCAAATACGTTTGGGAATGTTACTAAAGAGTTCCAAATAATATGGTCGAGTTTATTTGATGTTGATACAATTATGAATAAGGGTACATTTGATAGAGCTGCACATAATCTTGCTAGAAGCTCTATTGTTATGGCTGTATGTTGTCATAGCCGGTAGCGGAGCCAGAAATTTAAAGGTCCATTTTTACAGGTCAGGGACTGTGGTGGCATGGCTGGGTACCAAGTCCCTCCGCCCCTTGTCATTGGCTGGAGTTGCTTCCTGCTGAAGTTGTTGCTGTTATTGCAGCAGATTCCAATATATTTGGATAAAATTTCACACCTTGCTTCAAAGAAAATAAGTAATCATAACTAGTAATGAGCTGGAGAATTGTTTTCGGCTCGTGTAGGAAAAACCAGGGATCTCAAAGTCTACAAGTAAAGATGACTCNATTTCGGCTCGTGTAAGAAAAACCAGGGATCTCAAAGTCTACAAGTAAAGATGACTCCAGATGATCAAAATATGTCAATGTACTCTCTTCTAAGAGATAAGCGAAACAGCAAGAACATGTTGCAATCTGGCAAGTTAACTATTAACAAGAAGGATAAGATTGTGATCAGGACCTTCAGCATATTTGATGCTCATGCACGATCTTTTAGTCAATTTGTGTCGACATTATCTACTAGAGATGGTCAATGAAACAATTTTCCATCACCTCCGCAACTAAAACCCTTTTACAAATAGCTTAACAAAAGCAAAAACTAGCTTCTGCAGAATTCTAAACTTCCTCTCTGTTGGATTTCTATCCAAATTGTTGATCACGAACCCGTAGTTTAAGCTGACAGCAATATGACATAGCTTAACAAAAGGAAAAACTAGCTTCTGCAGAATTCTAAACTTCCTCTCTGTTGGATTTCTATCCAAATTGTTGATCACGATTCACGAACACGTAGTTTAAGCTGACAGCAATATGACATGGCTTATAATGGCATTAGTAAGATCATTTTGAGTTAAAACTAATATTATATATATGTCGATCAACTCTCAGAACTTTGACCCATGTCTGTAATGGGAGGATTAAAAAATACAATTTTTGTGGTGAATGCCAAGACTGGACAGGAGATCTAAGCTGTGTCAAAAATTAGAGAACACAACTTCACCTGCTTCTGCTGCTGGTGCTGCTGCTGGAGTAGTATGAACAAAGATGACAATTTTGGAGGCCAAACGCGAGAGGATAAACAGATTGAAAAAGAGACTTGAAGAACCAATGTTGAGAAACTAACCAGGCAGAAACTCATAAATTCAATATACATAAATTAAGATAAAAGTTTTACCTGGCATGCAATTATGCAAATATGTCTTTATTTAAGATAACTTCACGTTTATATGGTCACATAGCATACAGATGGCCAATTAATTTGCCACGTATATATTTAAATATATGCAACATCATAAAAGGTTGATTTAGTAGAAGAAGTGGAAGTTCTGAGTTTGTAGGCTACTAATAGAGAAGATATGTGTATGATGGGGTATTTATCAATATCAATTAACCCCTACTAGAAACAAAAGCAAGTAGAAACTGCAATGTACTCCTTTTGTTCCAATATCAAGCTAAGCTAAAGCAACTATCATATTCCTATCTCTATAAACTTTCTGCTCTAAGCTGGCGACAATATAACCATCGCCTATTTACGGCTTTAGTACACCAATCTAGAGTAGAGCTAACATTACATATTTGTTAATTATTCTCAGAAATTTAAAAATGCTTTTCTTCTTTCACCCATGTCACTTATGGTAGAATAGTTTACATTTTTGGGGTGAATGCTAAGACTGGACAGAGACCTAAGGTTCACCAAGAATTAAAGGACAAAGAAAAAGCTGCTGCAGATGAAAACTTTGGAGGCGAAGCGTGAGAGAGAACAAATTGAAAAGGAAACTTGTGAAACAGTGGAATCAAGAAACTTACAGGGCAATAGGGCATTTAGCAAATAAAAAAAGAAAGAAACTAACAGGGGAAAATCTCCTAGTTCCAATGTACACGTAAATTAATAGCACTAAAGCCTTTGTTCCAGTTGCTTTATTCACAACATTCATTCATCAAAACCAACTACGACCGAGATGTAGGGTTTGATTGAACTTTTCTCGCTATGAGTTTTCTATTAGATTGTGCAGTGAGTTGGAGATTTGTTTTATAGACTGCTGAGCGTAATCAGTTGCAATTTTGTTTTACATGGCATGCTAGTATGTCAAGAATAAGACAACTCTGCGTTTATTTGATCATGACGAACACCTGATCAAATAAATTTCAACGGATATTTGGATTTACGCAACAACATAGAAAGTTGATGTAGCAGAAGTGAAAGTTAAGGCTACATATAGACAAATTATGATTATATATCATTCAACCCGAACAAAAAAAACAAAAAAACAAAAAGGTAAAAACTGCAATCCATGCCTTTTGTGCCAATATCAAGCTAAACTAATGCAACTACGACTTTCCTATCTCGATGAACTTTCCATCTTTACATCTTTTTCACCAACCAGCCCCCTAAAATGTTCGAATACATTTTAACAAATCTATGTAGGATTTAGTATAGAGTCAAATGGCAGGCAACAATATAAGGACATTTGCACATAAAAACCCACCACATAGAGAGCACGAACTCCGATATATAATAATCAATACATAGACCATAATTCTTGACGAAAAATAAACATAAATCGAAACAAATACAGCATAAGTTGCATAACCATTTGATTCAGAGAGTCGAAGAGATGAAAATAACTTGTGTGTCTAGTCATGAACTACAAATTTAAATTTTGTACCCTCAGGGTAACATAAAACATGAAATACTACATACAAAAGTTTACAGTTGGAACAATTTATTAAAGTACGGGGAAAACAAATAGCTAGACCACACAACAAAGGTAAACAAGCAGGTTATAAGACGACTAATTACTTGCCACATATTAAAGAGCGTTTAAGAGATTTCTTAACAGGGCAAGGAAGCGGTGTCGGCCACATTGGAAGCACAACTGGGACCACCACACGCCAAGAGAGGTCTTCAACGACACTATCAGCCTCACAAGCGACATCCAACCGCTTAGCTCGAATGTTATAAGCTACAATACAAGACCGTTCCACACAACGGATATACACAACATCAGCATCAAATGGGTGGAAAGACAGAGGAATGAAGGTTGTCGTTGGCAACAAGTTACTCAACCTCTCATCATCTGAACAGAGATCACTACGGGTTACTTGAAACTCCATAAGCCACTCCCCTTTCTCATAATTTTCAAGCACCCACATGCTAAAACAGATGACCGCTGAAGGCTCTGGAGCTACTTCAAAGTATCTCAGCTTTCCTTGACTCGCATCACATAAACGATAAAGTCCATCATACTCGTCTTCATCCTCAGTGTTCCTGCCATCTGGGAATGGAATTAATTGGCAATGATTACTATTCCCATAAGGGTCAAAAGCTACCATCCCATGGCCCTGTACAAACCAATGCAGTATCCTGTTAAAATTGATGGGTCCAACGCCACGCCTAAGCAACCGAATCTTTCTAGAGCAAACTAGCCTATGAGCCGTCCACACACCAGTTTCGGACGCAAACGTCTCCAGATTGATATAGAAAGATTCTCCCAGAATGCACTCAACACGAACAGCCCTATAGCTAGTAACAACATTATCCTCATTCACTCTGCTAACAAGACCTTCCCCGAAAAATACAGGGTGACGAATCAAAGCATTCTGTCTCCCCCTTGGAAGACTAACCCACTGCCTCGTCACAGGATCACAAACATAATAAACCAACGGACCCAACAAACAAAACATAACCAAACCATTACTAACTGCCAAAATCTTAAACTGGTCCGATTGTTGTTGCTCCTCCAAACTCGACAAAAACAACACCGAAAACTCCCTAGAAACATACACATCCGGACGAAGCCTCCTAAGAACCTCTCTAAATTCAGGCACATAAACATACCTATAAAACATCCTAAACGGGGAAGAAGCATTAAGTCTTCTCGACACATAAAACCTCGAACAAGAAGGATGCGAAATCAAACTCAACCACTGCTTACAAACACACTTATACCTAATCATAGATCTTACAGGCAACCTTATCAAAATCTCTAACAACACAGAGTCCGGAAAATCAGACAGATCATAAAAGAAATCAAGATCCATAGGAGACAATTCATTCTTGCTATTTTCATTATTATCATCCTCATCAGAACTTATAGTACCTGAATATGTAGCAAAGAAACGTCTGTATTCCTCTCTCCTCTTCCTTGATCTCTTCATTCGAGGTGGGCTTCTTAATATTTCATTTCTGAGGTTTCCATTTTCTTCGCCGCCGTTGTTTCCGGCGGCTCCGTCCATTTTCCAGACAACGCAATCAGCTATTCCAGTTAAAACTATGAACTGCAGTTACATATCTTTCTATCTATCTATACTATGTTTGTATTTACTGCAGCTTGCCAACCGTGTGTTGTCACGGTGAATTTCGAATACTTACTGTGTCTTCTCTTACCTTGTTTTCTGTGTTTTAGCTGAGGGGGGGCAGTAAATAAATTTAAGATTTGTCAGCTTTTTTATCTAATACTTGCCCCAAGTAGGTAGGTATAATATTACTGTATTTTACTATTGTTTTCTGTTTTTACATTTTTACACAAATCGTCATATCAATTTTACCGTAGGACTCCGTTCTTACATTTTGTGTTTCACGATTTACTTTCCAACTAAATCGAGATTTATTTTTGTATTTTGATATATTAATATCTCCATTTCGAACTGCCAAGATCAAATCAATACGTATATGGAGGGTTTGAATTTCCTTAATTTTAAAAATTAAGTGTTTAGTTATAAAAACAACAGTGTATATTTTATCTATGAATGAGATAAAAACCCTTCACAGAAATAAGACGTTTTTCATATTTCGAATTTTTGTAAGCAATTTATATATTATTAATACCATTACTTTCTCTTTTTATAAAAATTCAGATTAAAATACTGCACAAAGAATATATTGGTAATGGATCAAAATATCGAACAAAGAGAATTCTTTTTAATAAGTGAATTTAATAAGAAAAATAGAAAGAAAATTAATGTATTACCTTTTTGATAAATGTTGATTCAAAAATTTAATGCCATTCGATCATTATTAAATTAAATTGACTGCAATTTTTTTTATCCGTGAGTATGCATTAGAGAAGAAACAAAATAATTATTTCTTTCTATTGAATATCTAAGAACAATAAATAGAACTAGAGACATCCACAAAATCATGGAGTCCAGAAACGAATAAAAATAGAGATACATTTGGATCTTGATTCATTACTACTTCCATTTTTTACGACAAATTTAAAATTTTAATGCGGATAAATCAAAGAATATTAAAGGAAATATTGTATTAACGACTAACGGAATCACGATTTAATGAGGGAGAAACATTTAGATATTAAAAAAGTCTTATAATTCAGGAACATAACGAATATATAACAATTATTGTTAGGAATCTATGTGTATTTGATGATACCTTTAATTTTAGAATTATAGAAACTTTAATTGATGTAACTGACAATTGATATAATGATTATAAATATCAATTGATGAGGAAACCATTTATCAGTTGAAATTTTTACCTGAATCAACTAATAATATGGATTGTAGCATAGTTGTACTTGGTCTATTTCAATTGATATGACTTAGATCAATTGATGTTTCTTTCATCAATTGATATCTAGAATCGATTGATATAGGTCATCAACTGATGTATAACTTAGGCTAAGTCAAGATTGAAGACCATCAACTGATATGAAGACCCATTGATTGATATGTCGATTGATAACATCTATCAATCTATAAGTCAAAAACAATTATCAATTGATGGATACAAAGATCAATCGAAGAAGAATATCAGTTGATGGATACAAAGAAGAATCAATTGATATGTTTAACAACAAATTATCAATTGATAGGGACTTCACAAAGAGATAAATTGTCAGGAATCTTCAGACTAAAGTACTGTTATGGCTACATTGATTGTGCAGACTTAGATTGAAGCTGTTTTTCCAAGACTGAAGACATTTCTCAAAATAGAAATAGACAGAATGGAAAGATAAATTTGTAAACATTCCTAGAATATGTATTTTTTTTTACTCTATTCTTGAGATTGTAAACACTCTTGTAATATATAAACAAAAGTGGTAGCATTGTTAGAAAAGGGAGAAGTTAGACAATATCTTTGAATCAACTGTTCAGCTCTAGAGCACTTTGTAAGAACAGTTGATTTATTTTCTAACCTTGTAAAAGTAGCTGAGTTTCATTAACCTAAATTATTTGAGCAATATATACACTGATGGAAAAACCAACCCATCAGTAATTTTTAAATATCATTGTTCATTTACTTTCAGTTTCAGTTGTTAATTATATTTCTCTTAAACACTTATAACATCAAGAACAAATATTAAAACTCAAAAAGTTTTAATAATTTGTATTCAATCTCCCTTCTACAAATTATATTGACATTATTCTGGGAAATAACATGTAACGCCCCCAAATCCGGGGTCAGGGATTTGAGTCGTCACGTCATCATCCAATCCTTTAAAATCCGCTATACTCAATAATCCAACAAAATCACATCATAGACCCCTCTCTCTCACACATACAAGTTATAGCCTTAGAAACGATATACAACAAGTACCATTAGTTATTACAAACCAAATGTACTTAACCAGGATCTCACGCTATCAATGACAACCTCTACCTGAAGTGACATTGATAACTAGATCAATACTAAAAACCTATATACTTACTTCTGCGGAATAGTTCTGAACCGAACCACCTCAAAGGTGAATCTCCTACTTTCCTTCCTCGAAGTATAGAGCCAATCCAATGCATTATCACTTTCTCTGAAAAATTTATTATAAAGCAAGGGTGAGCGAAAGAATGCTCAGCAAATTATCCACCCAATTATCTAGGTGATTCTCATCAAAGAACATGATAATCACTACTATCTCGATAGTATATCATAAGGTTACCGATATAGGGTAATTATAACAAAGTATCTCTCGTCAATACATATTGTCGGAGTTTTCTCTTAAAGTCATTTATCCTCAACATGGAGTTTAGAAGAATATAATCCGAACAATTTAGTTCATTATATAAAAATAAGACACTATCAAATATAGTGTTATCACTCTTTCATAATTCCTCTGAAGCTTTTGAGATAAAACTCAATGAACTTATTATGTTCACCGTTTTGAGATAATCTTATCAATAACTTAGCAAAATAGTATCAACTATAGCTTTGCTAGATTCCCATAAATATAATAAGTACCCAATTCAAGATACCGCAATAATAGTTGCTCCTTATCATAAGCAAATCAAACCCCTTTAACCATACCCCTTGTAAGGTTTAAAATCTAGTAAAACATTTTAAAGATTTATAATTTAATTGGTATATATCATATATCCACTTAAATCTTTAAAATAAACCTCTTGTCAAAACCTCTTAGATAATTCCAGCATACTATGGCTGTTCGGTGTACATCATGTACCCGCTTAAGTTTTCAAAATAACTTCTCATCATAACCTCTAGACTGACCTGTTGTGTTGTGATATATATAAAGAAAGTAAGTGGGAGCAATATAGCTCCGCAATAGATAATATACTTCTGAAACATGCTATAAATCTGTAAGATTTTTCCTTTATCACATATATTCTGAAAACATGATGTAGGTTAATTGTAAAAGCATTATGTACAAATAACTGAAGTTTAAAATAACTTTCATCGAAATATGATGAATAAGATAAACCTTTTAAAACATTTCTTCGCTAACCACACCTTCGGTAACCAAGCCCTTAGCGACTTTCGTTACGGTGCGTAGCACATTTCCAATCTGGAAGAAGGGACTGTATTTGGAGCATCAACACGCCCGCTACCACACATCCACGATGATCAGTCGTAGCACGTGGCAGCCTTCATGAGCAACCTTACGGAAGCCTTCAGTTTCTCTACATGTAGAAGGAGGAGCCCCGGTACTCGTACCGTTAATGGGTAGTCACCCTTGACCGCATATGGGTCAATTGCTGGACCGTGCGTCACTCGGCCTCTTACGCTAACTCCAAGTCCGCTGAATCTATCTATACATCTGGAACTGGAATATTAATCCAAGCTCCCCAAGTATATCTGATACTTGTTAATAGATTCGTCTATCTAACCTGGAACTGGAAGTAATCCTAGTTCCCCAAGTATATCTGATACTTGTTAATAGACACTCATAGCTATGAGCATACATTGTCAGATTAAGTGACGTCGTCGCCTTACCACACAGGCAAGATGACCTTCATCATATAATCTCCTTTCTCAAGGACTGAATTCATTTTTGAAAACCATGACTCGGGAGTTCGTCGGAAACCTCTCTGCTTTTGATAAGTTGAAAAGCTCTCACTATTGTGAAAACTGGTTCCAAAACTTGACTGCTTTTGAGAAATAAGTAGCTATTCATCTCTTATACCGAGTTCCCTATTTTTGATAAGTCTGAACGTATTTTATTCTTATTAAAAGAATAAATAAATATTTAAATTAAATATTAGGGAGCTCTCACTATTTGTAAATCATTTTCTGAAGGTCGGAAAGTATTTAAAATAATTATCGAAAGTTTCGAATAATTATTAAGGACCTAAAATCATTTGTAAATGAATTTTAAATAATTAATAAATGTTTAAATAATATTTATTAATTATAATTAATAAATAATCCTCGATAAATGAATATTTAAAATAATATTCATTAATTAAATAAATATTAAAATAATATTTATTATCCTTATTTAATTCTTTTATCGAAAGAATATCAAAATATAAATATCGAAGTATTTATATCGTCTTTTCAAAATAATCTGTCTCCGGCTTCTTCCGGATTACGACAGTACTTAACATAATCTTCCGACTCCCGGTCTACGTTCGAAAATACATANTACATTTTTACTAAATAATCAGTTTATATACTTCATAAACTTATCACCATCATCAATCCATAATATTCAACCAACCATATTCAACCATGTACATCCAAACTCCTTAACTCAACATATACCTAAACATCACTTAAACTCAAGCTTATAACTTAAAGCAAAATTAAAGGGTGGATGATGTTTATACCTTCCTTGAGTCCTTAAAATACTAACAAGAGCTTGTAAGCCTTAAGGTAGCCTTGATCTATGCTTAACATCCTTAAACTTGCAAGAGAAAATCAAGAACAAGTTAGTAAATTTTCGGAGTTACTATTCAGCCTCATCTTCCATGATTTATTTACCCAACCAAAACACCTCCAAAAATTATGAAATTAAATACGTACCTTCTACATATAATGAAGGACCTATGGTTAAAATTTGGTGATTTTTGGATGAGTAGAACCGGAGTTATAAAATTGTCTTTGCACCTTGCTCAAGCTGGGCAGAAAATGGAGAAATGGAGGGGGAGAGCTTTTCTCTCTTTACTTGCTTTTTGTGTTGGTGCATTTATGTTTGTATAAAGTGTATGTAATGTATATGGCTGATTTACACACAAGTATGGCTTGGTGGAGTGCAAAGTCAAGGTCAAGTACTAGGGTTCCATGAATTAAGGATCTTGTTTTCTACTTTTCCATGAATTGTGGAACTATGTCTCTAACTAGTACTTGGTTACTTGGTTGGCTTGTAATTCCTAGTCCCTTACTTGGTTACTCCCATTTAGTTGCCAACTCTTCTAGTTTGCATGACCTTGGTGCATTTACTTGTTATCCAACATTTATCACTTAATCCTCCACGTAAGTTC
Source organism: Oenanthe javanica (assembly GCA_008931105.1). NCBI lineage: Eukaryota > Viridiplantae > Streptophyta > Magnoliopsida > Apiales > Apiaceae > Oenanthe > Oenanthe javanica. The sequence goes on from QRFB01012663.1 coordinate 14,483, forward strand.
TATTAATCTCCGAAAGCGTTTCGTCATACGAATTCCGTATCGTAAATCCTTAATATTCCAAATACTCTAATTCGATTATAACCATGAACTTTCTAAATTATAATCCTCTTGATCACAACTTAATTCTCTTATTCCTCGATATCTCGTAAATTACGAAACAATTAGTAAAAGTGAAAATCTTCGAATTCTGACATCTTTTACATTCACTCATTTGTTTCATACAACAACATTACATCCTCGAATTTCCAACATTCCACCACTTACCTAGTGTGGGCTAAAAAGTTTTTCATAATCCGTAAAATCACTATTCCTCAAGGTCTTTTATAAAATAAAAAAAAAAATTGCGTCCAAAAATCCGGGTTATTACATAACAGGTATCAGAGCCTAGGCTTTCAACATACAGAAAGTTTAAGATCAAGAACAAGTTAATATGGAACAAAAGGATTCATGTGTGAAAATTCCAGTGTTGGAAAATGGTGAATACTTTGCATGGAAAGTTAAAATGCATTTGCATCTATTTTCTCTTGACCCTTCTTGTGTTAACTGCATAGAGAAAGGTCCTCATTTTCCTATGAAACTAGTCATAGGTGTGAACATAGATGGAACTCCTACTTTTGATAAACACATTCCAAAACTCACCACTGAGTTTATCGAAGAAAATTAAAAGGAGGTGCTCAAAGATAAAAAGGCCATGAACATAGTGTTCAATGGTCTAGACAAACACATGTTTGACAATATAATCAATTATACTACTTCAAACGAAGTATGGAATACACTTCAAACTCTTTGTGAAGGAACTGAGTAGGTTAGGCAGAATAAAATGCAACTCCTGATTCAAAAGAATGAATCTTTTCATTTCAAAAGTGGTGAAGACATCAATGACACCTATAGCAGATTCCAAAAGTTGTTAAATGGATTAAAGCTATATGGTAGGGTTTATGCAACTGAGGATACAAATCTAATATTTCTTAGATCTCTTCCAAATGAATGGAAGGCAATGATTGTCACAATTAGACAATCTCAGGACTTTAAAGTTTACACTCTTGAGAAACTTTATGGTATTCTCAAGACATATTAGTTGGAAATCTAACAAGATGAAGAGATTGAGAAGAGTCAAAGAAAAGAAAAAACTGTGGCTTTGATGGTAAAAAAATGAATACATGAAAGGGAACAGTGAAAGTGGCTGTGTTGAAGGTTCTGTCATGATGGCTGGTGATGCCGTTGAAGAATCATTCAAAGGAAAGGGCAAATGTGAAGAAATTGAAACATGCTCTCAGGATGATTTGGATGAGATTGATGAGTACCTTGCATTTCTGTCAAGGAAATTTTCAAAGATAAAATTCAAAAGTAATCCAAATGCTTAAAGGCTTGGATCAGAGTTTTGAAATAACAATCAAAATAAAATTTTGGTTGATAGATCAAAATTCAAATGCTTTAACTGTGGATTGATTGGTCATTTCTCAAATGAGTGCAGAAAGCCAAAACAAGAAAAGAAGACAAAGTCATATGATGACATTGACTATAAAAGAAATATTTTGAGCTTCTTAAACAAAAAGAAAAGGCTTTTGTTACTGAGGAGAAAGACTGGGCTGCTGAGGACAGTGATTCAAAAGAATTCATGAATCTAGCACTAATAGCCTACCATGAAGATGAAGAAGTTAGTTCATCATCAAATCAGGTAATAGCCACTATCTTTTCTGAGATTTCAAAAGATGAATGCAATAGTACCATCAATGAAATGTCTAATGAACTGTACAATTTGCATGTCACTTTAAAATCTCTAAACAAAGAAAACCTCAAGTTAAAGAACATCATTGATGCCTTAACTAAGAGGAATGCATTTCTTAAAAATGAACTTATTTGTTTAGATAAATACAAGAAGGAAAGTAAGGATGCTAGAGATGAGCTAGTGAATAGTTTAATAATAGAATAATTGTTAAAAGAATAATTGTCTAGAGAAATTGAAACCATTAATAAATGGAATAGGTCTGTTAAAACTCTTAAACAAATTATTGATGTTCCGGGTTTAGATACTCTAGGATAATTCCCTAAATGGGTAGGCAAGCCATTGGTTGATACTTTAATGGATAAAGATCAATCAACTACTAATCCTTCATCATTTGATAAGGGTTATCAATTGATTGATGCTGAATCAATTGATAGGAATCCATCGACAAGTCAATCATCAATGGCTAACAAGAATCAAGTTTGTGAAGGAAACTGAAATCAAGAATCAAGTTGAGACTAAGGTTGAGAAGATCAACATAGGTAGCTTATCTAAGAAACAGTTAAAAGCAAAATTAAAAGAAATAACACCTATTGAAATCATTCACCCTAAGTCTGAGAAAAAGAAAAAGAATAGGAATGGAAAGGTCGGCATAAACAAGCACAACAATTACACTCCTGATATGTATGCAACTAGAAAGGTTTGTGCTAAATGTGGTAGTGTGAATCACTTGTCATGCATTGTAAGAAAGGAAAGAACTCATTACCTGCAAATGATTTAAGTGCACATACCATGTCTGCAAATGCCATACTTACCAATCCTATGCTCATGAATGCCATGTCTTCTAATTTGGTTGCACCCAATGTTCATATGTTGTATGCACAAGTTCCATACATGTATAATCCCTTCTTTGCATATGCCAATAAGAACTTGCCTGGAACGCCATAGAACATGCATGTACCTGATATCAACCATGTTAGTCAAAATTTCAAGTCTGGAAACATGCATGATATGTCTGCCATGATTTCCAAGTTATTTGAGCCTCAGAAGTCAACTTCCAAAGTTAAAGTAGATCTAAACCCACCAAGACAAAAGGACCCAAAATTGGCAACCAAGGCTCAGGCTGCAATTAATAAAAAAGGACTCAATGCAACTTGATTGGTTTAATTGTGTGCAAGGAAACATGAAGAAAAATCTCTGGTATCTAGATAGTGGATTTTCTAGGAACATAACTGAAGATATGTCTTTGATCACAAAGTTTGTGGAAAAGGCTGGCCCAGGAGTTATTTTGGAGACAATAGCAAAGGTTTTAATCTGGGATATGGCTCAATTGCAAGTGAAAATGGTGTCATTGAACCTGTAGCACTAGTTGATGGATTGATGCATAATTTGCTGAATATTAGTCAATTGTGTGATAATGGAAATGGTATGTGGTTTTCAACTGAATCATGCATCATAACCAACAAAGAATCTGATGAAATTCTCTTAATTGGTGGAAGAAAAGGAAATGTCTATGTGACTGATTTTAACTCTATAAAGGAAAATTCAATGACATGCCTACTTAGCAAAACCAATAAAGATGAAAGTTGGATTTGGCACAAGAAGCTAGTCCATTTGAATTTCAAAGCCATGAATCAATTGGTTAAAAAGAATCTGGTTAGAGGCATTCCACAGATGGAATTCATCAAGGATGGACTATGTAATGCTTGTCAAAAAGGAAAGTATCATTCAAGTCAAGTTAGAATCATCAATTGATAAGACTATGGAATTATTGCACATGGACTTGTTTGGTCCAGTCAACATCATGTCAATTACGAAGAAGAAATATGCTTTAGTCATTGTGGATGACTTCACAAGATACAATTGTGTACATTTCTTACACTCCAAAGATCATGAAAGCAAATTCATTATTAATCATGTGAAGAATGTTGACAATGGCACTGAATGGAAGATCAAGAAAATAAGAAGTGATAATGGTACTGAATTTAAGAATGCAATAATGACAGAATTCTGTGAAGAAAAAGGTATCACTCATAATTTTTGTGTGCCAAGGTCTCCATAACAAAATAGAGTTATTGAAAGGAAGAATAAGACCTTAATTAAAGCTACTAGAACTATATCATAAGAAGCAAAACTTCCTACATATTTATGGGTAGAAGCAATCAACACTGCATGTTACATTCAGAATATTTCCATGGTCAATCAACTACAAGGAAAAGTTCCATATCAATTGATGAAGAAAGACAAGAAGCCAATAATTAATTTTCTTTATATGTTTGGCTGCAAGAAAGACAAGAAATCAAGTACCTAGAAATTCCCCATCAATTGATGTCAATGCATCGATAAATAACTTATCAGATGACAATCATCAATCAACTGATAATACATCAATTGATAACCATTCAATGGATAACAACTCTGCTCAACAACCTTCAAGTAGGGTATCCATTTCAGGGGGAGGGTTATCAAATAATCAATCACATCACAATCATCATGTTAATTCTAATGATCATAAAACATCATCCTCAAGGACAAATTTGCCACCACAAAGGAAATGGACCCAAATCCATCCCATTGAGTTGATTATTGGAGATGCAAATGATGGTGTCAAAACTAGAAGTGCAACTCAAAATGAATGCTTGTATAGCAACTTCATGTCTCAAGAAGAACCAAAAAGGATTGAAGAAGCCCTGAATGATCCTGATTGGATAATAGCTATGCAAGAAGAGATGAATCAGTTTAAAAGGAACTAGGTATGGAAGCTAGTGCCTAAACCAAAGAACAATTCTATTATTAGTACAAAATGGGTATTTAGAAATAAAATGGATGAAACTGGTACAGTGACATGGAATAAATCAAGATTGGTGGCAAAGGGCTATTCACAAGAAGAAGGCATATATTTTGATGAAACATTTGCACCTGTTGTAAGATTGGAAGCAATTAGAATCTTTCTATCATATACTGCCCATGCTAATTTCAAGGTGCATCAGATGGATGTAAAGAGTGCTTTTCTCAATGAAGAATTAGAGGAAAAAGTATATGTGGAACAACCTCCTGGTTTTGTTGATCCTGTTTATCCTGGATTTGTGTATTATATCCTCAAAGCACTGTATGGATTGAAACAAGCACCTAGAGCCTGGTATGGCACACTATCTAAATTCTTGATTGAGAATCACTTTACAAGAGGTACTGTTGATAAAACTCTATTTCATAGAAATGTCAATGGCTCTAATATTCTTGTTCAAATCTATGTAGATGACATTATTTTTTGCTCAACTGATGAGAAACTATGTCAAAAGTTTGGTAAGTTAATGCAGAGTAAATATGAAATGAGCATGATGGGAGAACTAACCTACTTTCTTGGTTTGCAAGTCAAACAAGTTAAAAATGGTATTTTCATAAATCAAACCAAATATATTTCTGATTTATTAAAGAGATTTGATTTAAGTGAATGTTCTTCTGCTAAAACTCCCATGGCCACTGCAACTAAACTTGAATTAAACACTAAGGAAGCAGNGACCACCACAACTAAACTTCAATTGAATACTAAGGAAGCTAAAATGGACATTTCAAGTTATACAGGCATGGTTGGCTCATTATTATATTTAACTGCAAGCAGGCCAGATATAATGTTTACTACATATCTTTGTGCTAGGTTTCAGGCTGATCTTAGAGAGTCTCATTTGGTTGCTATTAAAAGAATATTCAGATATCTCAAATGAACACAAATCTTAGAATTTGGTATCCTAGAGACTCTGGATTTGATCTAATTGGTTATTCAGATATAGACTATGCAGGTTTTAGAATTGACAGAAAAAGCACTATAGGCACTTATCAATTTCTAGGAAACAAGCTTGTTTTATGGTTTAGCAAGTAGCAAAATTTAGTGTATACATCCACTATCGAGGCTGAATATATTGTTGCTGGAAGCTGTTGTGCACAAGTGTTATGGATGAGGAATAAATTGTTCGATTATGGTTTTAATTTAAGCAAAATTCCAATATTATGTGATAACACAAGTGCAATTGCAATTACTGAAAATCCAGTTCAACACTCAAGGACCAAGCACATTGACATAAGGTATCACTTCATTAAGGAACATGTAATGAATGGTATTGTTGAATTACATTGTGTTCCTAGTGAAAGACAACTTATAGACATCTTTACCAAACCATTAGATGTATCTACTTTCAATATAGATTGGTCTATGATTTAAATATGCTTAATTATGTCTAATCTTTAAAATGTTGGAAAAGTAATTTCTTTTTATACTAATTAGTCTGGAGCCATTGATTATGTTAATCTGTTGATTTTTCCATAATCAATTGATAATCATTTTACCTATCAATGGATATGTTAGTTACCAATCAATTATATGGAATTGTTAGGGTACATGTCATCAATCGACATGCATAAAATCTAGTCGTTGATTACTTATTTTATGAATTGATGAATACATACAATCCTGTATGTATTCGATTGCCAAAATTAATAATTTTTTCTTTTACTTTTAAATCCAACGGTCAATTGAGTTCCATTTTAAGAAAGAAATCGATTGAGAAATCAGTAACTTTTCAAAAATATAAATAGTGAGATTAAAATTTCTTTTAACTCTTTGTTGGGTCCCGGAGATCATAGAGGGGGGGGGGGTGAATACGATTCCCAAATTAAAAATATGACTATTAATTATTTTTGGGACAACATAAAAATTACTTTGGTTCAAACCCGGGTACTGTTCATCATCTTCTTCAACCTCAAGAACACCATTAAAATAACCAAGATAATGAACGGTAAATCATCCAAAACACACAACACAACAAGATCCAAGAATATAACTTTATATTCATTGAAGTGGGGTAGATGCTACAAACAAGTTCAAGAACATAAGCTCAAGAACACAACAAAGAAGTGATTTTTGTCTCCTCTAAAACTATTACATTTTGTAGATCTAGGAGACAAAAATCAACCCTATCTTCTATACAAGATTTAACAAGTGTTTTCAATAGAAGAATAGAGGAGTGGTATAATAAAGAAAATCATGGCTACAAATATATTCAAGATCTAGTTTGGCCATGGGGGAGAGAATAATTTTTCTCTCTCTCCCCTTTTCTCCTTCTCATCCGGATGCACACAACCACCACTAAGATGGAGACTTGAGTTTCTTCTTTTTATATTGAAAAAGGTGTTGCTTTTTGCTTTTCCACCTTTTACTCTTGTCCACTCAAATCTTATCTTCAAAGTCATGTGCCAAGCATGCCTTTGGAAATATTTAATGTAAAAGTAATATTTAATAAATATATAAAATATAAATAAAGAATATCTTTATTTATAAAATATATAAATAATTAAATAAATACTTTATTTAATTAAATTAAATATTTCCATTCCACTCTTCAATTTGTGTAGACTTCCTTATCCAAATACTTGGCCCCGTATACGTGACTCCACCACGTCCAAGTATTTGGCCTTCTAATCTGTGAAGCTTTAGTAAGATCCAATCAGGTTGTGCCGTCTGTCCCTTATCCATTAGGCTGACATTTCTCCAACACTGATTTACCACCTTTGTTGATCCTCCACATGACTCAAGAAAACCAACAACTTTAGAATGATTAAAACCATATTAACCGACGAGAGCTTGCCTCCAATGTCCTGACACTTGATGCAACGGTCTGGTTCATAAGTGACTAGTCTTGATAGGGGCTCTTGATTCCGAACATGATTCCACATTCTTCTTTGCAAACCTTACTTGTTGCTTCGATTGTAATGCACTAAAATCGTCATAGACTAAGACAATCTTCTGTAGCTTCCACATCCTTGAATAGATGTCAACATCTTTTATTCTCCACTGAGGCATGAACATGTTAATGAACTTCTTCCAGTGAGCTTCAAGTCTTGTAGATGATCCTTTGATACTTGTCTTAACTGAACTCTGTGATCCAAGATTTCTGTGCACCTTCATATTATTACATGTCATGTTCTATTATTGAGTTATCATCAACCATTACATAGAGATTACATTTAGCATTTCTAGTACACATGAAAGTGCAGTGAGTTACTTCCCTTCACTCCTATCTCCCCTTTCAATCTCCCCCTATTTGGTTGATATGGAATAGCAATCAAATACTATTTCCCTTTACAATCTCCCCCAAAAGCAATTAAATAAAATTAACTACTAGAGGATAACTCAACTAACATACAAGAAACAATTAAAGTACTGGACATGAAAATAATATACAAAAGGTTCTGGAAAGATATAATCAGTTAAATCCAGATTTCCTGAGTTGCTGAAAATGAATGATGAATTTCTGAATTTCATTTTCCTTTAGCTTCCTCCACTTCAATGTTCTTCAAAGATGGGGTTCTTTCAATAAAGAAACAAATCATTAGTAAAGACTTCTGAACAATCATTCTTGTTCATCTTGCAATTCGAACTAGAACATACAGCTCTCTATGTTCCCCATAAGAGGTCAACTCATTCTCCCCTTAAGGTTGTTCTCTCTTGGAATGAAAGTCACTTCCTCTTTTTCTTCAGGATGTTCTATTTCCAGGAAACATATTTTTCTTTCTTCCCTGCACTACTCCACTGACTTCATCTATCACTGAAACAAGAAATAGAACACACTTGGACACTTCTCAGATGCCCCTTGAAAATCTCCTTCACATTCTTCTTTACCCAGAAAACTTCTACTTAGCAAAAACTCCCCCTGAGTTGATACTCTTCAAAGAAATCTTCATTTTCATTCATTGATCGTGCTAGAAAGAATTCTTCTGCCGAACCTCTCCTAAGAATGTTCCAAGGACAGATCTTCAAACAAATAGAGCAAAATCCCTTAGATATCTTTTCAGAATAAGATATAGCATTGCAAACTAAGATGTTAAGATTCTCCATAACTTCTCCCCCTTAGTACGACAAGTAACTTCTTCCCAATTGACAAAAAGTAACTTCTCCACTTCAGATGAACAATTAGTTAAATCTACAACACCTTTAGGGATTAGGCTCCAACCAATTACTAAGAAACACCCCCTTAGTAATTTATCCCTTGCATCACTAAGGTTTCAATTTTATCTAATTCTCCCCCTTAGTTCATGCAAGCTCCAATCCACCCTTGTGTCTTTAGATATCCTCTAAGTAACCTCCACAAGATAGGATTGACAGATCTCATTTCTTGTATCACCAAGAGATCTCGTTTCTTGTATCACCAAATTCTCCCCCTTAGTTGAGAATATCCTTTAAAACAATAAAAGTATCATCTTCATCCAATCGAATAAGAAACTCTCCTCCAATTGAACATAAAATCCTCCTTAGGCCTAAAAATTAATGTCTCCCCCTTTGAGATTGAGAACAACATGAATTAATAGACCCAAAGGTAATAGTTTGGACATTCCCACTAAGCTTCAGCTAGACTCTTCTTCAGCTTGTCTTCCAGAAAAGAATCTCTTCAACATTTCAGAGCTGGAAAATTCAGTAACAGGATTCAAGCATAGTAGCAAGGTTAGTGTTTGGTCTATGGTTTCCTCACTTCTACTNCTTCTCCTACGTTCTGTTGGTGTTTACACTGTCAAGCGTAAGTGTTCCACTCATTTCTCTCCCTATTTCTCTCATTCAAGAGTATCACTCCCTCACTTCACTCAAGTGTTTCTCTCCCTTACTTGCACTCATTCCATTTATAGCAATTTGTACCTGCAAGTAAATCCTTACTAGTCTCACCAAGATATTATGCATCGTTGACTGTAGCATGTTGTCAATCACTAAAGATCTAGGTTCTGAGATGGAATCTCAGACAGGGTTTCAGTTAGGCCGTCACCCAACTCACTATGAGCAAATCCATGCACACGTGGCTCGTCGTCGGGGAATAACCCTTCTGAAATTGGAATCTCCTCCATTCCAGGAGTGACTGAAATCCCAACACCCTGATCCTCAAAAGACTCATCAAATTGGTAAACCAACTGAATCATAGTCTATGAGTTGTTGCTCAACTACTTTCAGCATCAACAATCTCCCCATATGCAAATCCATGCACTGGATCGTTGAATGTGGTATGCGTACTAGCAGCTATCTAAGCATCAACCGACTCCCCATATGCAAATCCATGCACTGGATCGTTGACGGTGATATGCCTTTAAGTTTTGAGCGATCCATGTATTCCAGAATTTGAATTCCTGGGAGAGTAGACGTGTACAAACATCTCTCTCAATCACCTGTGAAGATGAATTAACTCACTATTTTCAGTCATGGAAAACTGTTAGTGATTGCCTCTCAACATCAACAGATTGCTCTGCGGATGTGAAATCCCGTTAGGGAACTAGGACTGTTCCTCCTAGGAAGGTTGACAAGGATTCTAATATATGGCAAGAAATCCAAGTTTCCCTCAAATACCTGTGAAGGTGGCTCAACAACTTCATTCACCATGAATGGTAAACAAAGAAGTTTAGGGGTTTTACCTATACCTCACAATGTGCACTTCTTGCAATGTGTCCTCACAATTGTTAGTCCCAAGAGAGGCTAGAGAAATGTTAGTTCCTATAACATCCCTTAGAAGCAAAAACTTTAGGATTACCATCAGCGTGAATGCTTTTGGTGTGCTTGACTCATTACAAGGTGCTCTGGCTGACGAGCGAATTTTCAATGAAATCACCCTGTTGAGAGAGTTCATTCAGAAACGGTTGAATTGCCTTTTCAGCTCTGCATCCTTTTGAGAGAATACAGATGAGCTACAGATACCTCAATTTGTATACTTCTTTCCTTCTCGAGAGGTAGAGCTGTGGGTGCACTTCCGACTTCATCCTTATTTGCTGCATCAAGTGCAGTTTCTCCCTTAACAACCGCTAATCTACATAAGTTCCTTATATCACCAAGGGTTGAAAGTTTGAATTAGAATGATAGTGTTTGGTACTAAGGCCTTGGTTAGAAATTGATGGATTATTCAACTTCTTGACCTTCCCCTATAGCCACTAAGGCCAAGCCATTGCGGCTAAATAGATAGAGTTGATCAGAGCTATATAAAATTTGGTAGAGTATGATTAAACTTATTCTCTATTCCTTCTCAGAAATATAGCATCGGAGCAATGTGTCCTCAAGAAACAATGCACCAGAGCTAAAATGTGGGAATTAATAAAGAATAGGTAAAAGAATATTAAGCCAAATTTCATAAAATCATAATTTTGAAAAAAAAAAAATAACAGATTAACAAAAGTGTTCTTTTGAATTTCTCTTAGACAAATATCCAATCGAAATTCAACTCTTTTAACAAAAACATTTTGATTAATAACTTAAATCTATTTCATCTTGCTCAAGAAATGTTCTCTTTCAAAGGGAGTTTTTAAAAAAAAAAACTTTTAGTGGCTTTTCATTCTCTGGCAAATGAATGCATGTTTAGATAAAACATTTTTCACAAGAAATAGACAAGAAATTTCTTTATGCATTCAAGTTCTAAAGATTGAAAAACATATGTTAATACTAATTAATTATCAAAGATATGAATGACAAGACATTCAAAAGTACTAACATCATTCAATGATTTTGTAATAAAATGCATCTTACTACAAAACAATCAAGCACATAAGATACTTACATTATGCTAGACAATTACCATTTGTCGCTTGAAACAAACACATATTGCAATATAGATCATGGTAATTCTAAAGCATAAAACATAAGCATCCGCTAAACACTGAACATACATTGACCGAATGACAGCATTTAACTTCTTACACTACATCTCAACAATTATCACATAAGCATATTGAAAATACTCATGACAATCAGAATGTATGTAAGCTCGAGGTACTAGTTGCATCAGAGATCAAATACCTTTAAATATTAATGCTAAAATTTATGATCTTTGACAACCCCTCGCGATGTAGTAAATTACTTTCAATATCAGTGTTTTTGAAATAATCTTTTTGTCACTTAGTGCAGAAATTCTAAGTGATAGTACTAATATCAAAAGAATGACAACTAATATTAATGGATTTTGCAAAACACATGCATTACATCACTTAAACTACATATTAAGTGGTTCCATTAATATTAGAATTAAACAATTAGAAGT
>QRFB01012664.1:2065-12246 GCA_008931105.1 Oenanthe javanica
TGATATTTTGTAATAAATAATGTAGGAAATTTTAATTGTGGATGCATCTATGGTTGGTTCAGATGACTGAGTAGATATAATGATTAAGAGATATTTTATAATAACAATGTTTCAGCTGCCTCTATGATATATGAATACATTTTGAGTATATTTCTAGTGAATTGTTTATTAATTCACTTTGATATTTTAGTAATTATGTATATATTTTGGTGATTTATTTGAGTTCTTTAGTGATTCACACTTTTTTAGTGACATATCGTGTATATATTTATTTTTAATATATATCGTGTATATACACTTTTTTAATTTTGTAATTTAACTCGGAATTTAATGGTTTAGCCTATTTTTTAGTGATTCACTATATTTTTTTAGTGATTCACTATAGTTTTTTCTTGATTTAATATACGTAGAATTTAGGGTTTAGTTTTAGGGTTTAGGATTTTAGGTTTAGGGTTGTAGGGTTTAAGATTTAGGTTTAGGGTTGTAAGGTTTGTAATTTCAAGGTTTAGGTTCTAGAGTTTGGGATTTAGGTTTAAGATTTAGAGTTTTCGGTTTAAGGTTTGGAATTTGGAATTTTAGGGTTTAGGATTTTGGGTTTAGGGTTTATGTTTTAAGATTTAGGGTTTTAGGTTTAGGATTTGGGATTTTAGGGTTTAGGGTTTAGGATTTAGGTTTGGGGTTTAGTATATTATGTTTTAGTGATTCAATATAAAATAAGGGATCTTTAAGAGTTATCTTATGCTGAGAAAATAGTAAAGCAGTTTAGTTCTGACCTTGGTGATGGAAGTGTTATGATAAAGAAAATGTATATAGAATAAATGATGTGACCACGACCAACAGAAGAAATTACTATACCTGTTCCAAATCAATGTAAAAATAAGGGATCTGGTTTAAAGAGATTCATCAACCATAGGGAGAAAACAATAAAGGAAGGACACAAGCGAATTAAAAAGTGCAAATTATGTTCTTCGGTTATCCATGATGCAAGAACATGTCCAAGTCAAAAAGAAGTTTTAATTGTGGATGCCTCTATGGTGGATTCAGATGATTGAGTATACTTAAATGATTGGGTGATATTTTGTAATAAATAATGTAGGAAATTTTAATTGTGGATGCATCTATGGTTGGTTCAGATGACTGAGTAGATATAATGATTAAGAGATATTTTATAATAACAATGTTTCAGCTGCCTCTATGATATATGAATACATTTTGAGTATATTTCTAGTGAATTGTTTATTAATTCACTTTGATATTTTAGTAATTATGTATATATTTTGGTGATTTATTTGAGTTCTTTAGTGATTCACACTTTTTTAGTGACATATCGTGTATATATTTATTTTTAATATATATCGTGTATATATACTTTTTAAATTTTGTGATTTAACTCGGAATTTAATGATTTAGCCTATTTTTTAGTGATTCACTATCTTTTTTTTGTGATTCACTATAGTTTTTTAAGCTTTGAGATTTAGGGTTTAGGCTTTATGGTCTAGGTTTAGGGTTTGAGATTTTAGGTTTAGGGTTGTAGGATTTAAGATTTAGGTTTAGGCTTGTAGGATTTGGAATTTCAGGGTTTAGGGTTTTAGGTTTAAGGTGGAATTTAGGTTTAAGATTTAGGGTTTGAGATTTAAGGTTTAGGGTTTTTGGTTTAAGGTTTGGAATTTGGAATTTTAGGATTTAGGATTTTGGTTTTAGGTTTAAGGGTTTAGGAATTTATGGTTTATGTTTTAGGATTTAGGGTTTTAAGTTTAGGATTTAGGATTTTAGGGTTTAGGATTTAAGTTTGGTGTTCCGTATTTTATGTTTTAGTGATTCAATATAAAATTATGTGATTTTGTGAGATTTTTAGTGAGATGTTGAATTTTTAGTGATTTGTTATATATATTTTTAATGTTTTTTAAGCCAACATGGTAATTTCGTTTATGAAAAAAGGAAAAGATAATTACCATAAGTGTAGACAATTTATTTTAGTTCTTACTTATATGTTTTAAAACATTGAACTGTTCTAAAATAAATGTAAGCATAGCTAAGTGGTTAGTTTCTTGTATTTGTATTCAACAAAGTTCAAGTAGATAGCCTCTGTGAGATACTAAACTCTGTTTGTATCATTGGTAGGTGAAAATGTTCTATTCCCAAACTTATTTTAAATAATTACTAATGTATACATTTCATATAGTGTTTCATCTATTGAAGTTTACTTCTTGATAAATTCTGTTAGTAGTCAGAATGTATGTATATAATATGAGGTCATGAGGACTCACATCTGCCATTTTGATTGAGAGAAAGAAGTGACTCTTTAGGTAAAAAAACCCACGATTTATATAGGAGAATAATCATCAGCTATAATACGCTTGCAGCTTTTCAAGGATGATTATGCGAGACACTAGAATTTAGAAGCTCTTTGAGCATGCTGATGGTTTGCCTTCCTGACAGAGTAGAGGATGCATTGAATGCTCCTGTCAGAGCTGTGGAGAATATCTATAATCTCAAATTTTTAAATCCTCCATGCAAGAAAAAAAATTGAGACTTGGGCCTGCAAATAATCTGAAGTGGGATGACCTCATTTGCCAAAGCCACTAAAAAACTCATGTCCTAATCCCCTAATAAATCAAGCCCAATTTTAGACCATACTTCGTGACTTCCTTTATAAGAATGGTAAGATTCTTAATTATTCTAAATCCAAGAACTAAACATTTTCCTTCTCCTAGCTCTTTGTTTAGCCAGGTCATCTTTTCTAGAATTGTATTATCTAGGAATATGTACAAAATTACAATTCAAGGTGCATACCATTTCTTTAATATCTTCTTGCCACCCTGGTTGATGTTCGTGGAAAATTCTCAGCTTTTGCACTTGTTGAATCAAGATTTCACAATTTGAGTAGAATTCCAACTCTTTCATTCTACATGGAGTGATCTAGATTTTTTTAACCATGAAGAAAAAAGCCTTCGTCTCTATTTCAATTGCATCTTTGGCTACTATAGGACTAGAAAAGATGAAAATAATCTCATCCTTCGCATTCTTAATATAACCACCAATGCCAGAGTAAATAATGCTAGATGATTTGATCTATACGCCATCAAAGAAAACTTTTAGGCTGTCCTTTTTGGAAGATACTTTTCGAAGCCTTTCTAGCTTTTGAAGTCTGAGAGTGCTTCTAGGATAAATCAGTCAAGTGTTCTCTTTTGTTGGTGGAAGAAGGTCTACCACCTTAAGCCACAAACCAGCTAGACTCTTGACAGAGAACATCAAATCTTCTTTGGACCAAGTTCTATTTTAAAAACACAACTCATTTCTAGCAAGCCATAAAGACCATAGTGTAGCTGCTATAGATATATTCCAGCCCATATTTTCCACTGTGTCCTGTAGCCACCTTTCAGAAACTCAAATTTGATCAAGGCTCAGATCATCCCATTTTAGAGGGCTGTATCACTAGCTTAATAGAAATTTACAAGCTTCTTTTTCAAAATCACAATGCCAAAACTTCCTCCACTTTTAGGTAATCTAAAGATTCTAGACTGACACTACATCTACAGCATTCCGAGTGAGTGTTATTATTACCTGATCTAGCCCTTAGTAAATCTCTTGTAGGAATGCATTGCTGTTGAACTTCCATAGAAAAATAGAAATACGATTTGGGATTTTGGGATTCCACAAATTCCTCCACTGATTCCTAATTCTTTGAAAACTAGAATTAAATGATTCGTCCTAACTTCTACTTTCATATGGTTTTCCTGAAAATTTCCAAATAATTTTGTCCGCATCTCTGCTAAAACAAATGCTATCAACATAAACTCGCAATCTCCTGACCTCTGAATCTTCCCAACGTCTAAGGTCTCTCTTCCACATGGGAAGATTATTAGATGTAATGTTCTCCCATATTTTTTTGAAATTGAATACAGACGTGCATTTATATAAAGAAAGTGAATAGAGCCCATGAAAGATGTTGCATAACCTTCCTTCAACATGTAACAAATCTTCTCAAAACAGAGCTAATTTCTCATTACCTAAATTCTACAAAAAAATGTCTCCAACAAGTCTGTCCATCTTGATATACTGAATGTAAGTTTCTAATTTGGGAAAGAGTCAAAGAAATATTCTTTCATGATAAGCTTGATACCAGGTCCTTGCCCAAATCAATTCCAATCTGAGCTCTAAACCACTTATTCCACTTTTTGTCTCTATCTTGATACCATTTTGACTACCATTTTCCTAAGAGAACAAATTTTTTCTTTTTTATAGAAGAAATACTTAGACCTCCTAGCTCCTCGTGACTACAGATCTTGTTCCAACTAATCAAATGCAATTTCTTAGAGGAACCTTACATATAGTTTTCTCCCCACGTGAATTTTCTTTGAGTTGATTCCGTCTTATTACATATTGTATGTTATTAGGGATTTGAAAATACTAAACTAATACATTGGCAGACTATTGAGCACAACTTTTATGAGAACTAACCTACCTGCCATGTTGAGAGATTTCAGCTTCCATTGAGAGAGCTTGCTTTGGAATTTGTCTATCGGAGACTTCCAAAATCCAATTCTATTAGGAAAACAACCTAGTTAAGCTC
This sequence comes from Oenanthe javanica, assembly GCA_008931105.1. NCBI lineage: Eukaryota > Viridiplantae > Streptophyta > Magnoliopsida > Apiales > Apiaceae > Oenanthe > Oenanthe javanica. The sequence goes on from QRFB01012664.1 coordinate 6,639, forward strand.
CCAAATAAGAAAGAGGCCAATTACATATACCACAGTTAAGGATTCTTGCACCTTGGGAAACTACATCACTGTTACTATTTTTTGCATATAGATAACTTTTATTAAAGTTTATTTTGAGGTCTGACAATAATTGGAAACAAGTTAGGATTCTCTTGAATCCCTTAATTGACTCCAAGTTATCTTCAAGAAAGAGGATAGTGTCATCTGCAAATTTTAAATATGTGATCACAGACTCTTCTCTACATCATTTGAGGCCTTTAATCCAACTCAATTGACTAGCTTTAATAAGAAATCTATCCTAAATTTCAACTGCTAGTTTGAACAATAAAGGTGACAAGGGATCCCCTTGCCTGAACCCTTTCTCCATCTTAAATTCCTTTGTAGGTGTTTCATTTATTAAAATTGAGATTCTCTCAGATTTCAAGAAATTTTCAATCCAAGTTATCCAAGTGATGCCAAATCCCATACATTTCATGGATTTCAACAAAAATTCCCATCTCACCGAGTCAAATACTTTTTCAAAATCTATTTTCAGAATCAACCATTTAGTCTTTCCTGATTTAACATTATGGCAAACTTCATTTGCTATTAAGATACACTCCGTTGCTTGCCTCCCTTTAACAAAACCATATTAACTATCACCTATGATCTTACCAATTACCTTTTCCAGCCTAATAGCCCAGATTTTTTTGAATACTTTTACCCCACTATTTATTAGGCTAATAGGTCTGAATTCAGTCACTAATTCAGATCTATCTTTCTTAGGGATCAAACTTATAAAAAAAGAATTAAAACCTTTAGGGAACCTACCTGAAGTGGATGAATTGAGAAAAGACTCGAGAGTATCATCCTTAATATCATTCCACAAAGTTTTGAAACATCCCATATTCCAACCATCAGGTCCTGGAGCTTTCTCTTTAGCTAATGACTGAATGATAAATTCTATTTCTTGGATAGTGATCTCTCTTTCCAGACTTAAACTTTCCTGTTCATCCAATTTAGCCATTTCCAAAGTGTCCAGTTGAAATACACTCTTCTTGTTCTATAGAGAAAAGAACTTCAAAATGTACTGGTAAAAAGCTTCTTTTATTGAGTATTGATCCTGTAGCCACACTTCATTCCATCTAGTACTCCGAATAAAGTTCCTAGCTCTTCTCTTATGGATAACTTTATGATTTTTTTTTGAGTTCTTGTCACCATGAATATTCCACTAGATTCTAGCTCTTTGCCTTAGCATTGAGCTCTTACTAGCATACAAACCTCTAAGCTTCTCCATAATACTTCTGCTAACATCTGTGGCTCCAGTGAAATCCTCTATCTTTTCAGCCTCTTCCTCCAAGATCTTAATCTGATTATTAAGGTTTCCTTCAGGAGAATTAGACCACAACTTGATGTTTCCTTTTTTTACTTTCAAAATGCTTTGCAGATTATGATTTGACCCATGTCTCATTTCTCTAATTAAGGATCCAATGATACATATAACCTTTTTTTCTTTCATCTAGTAATTAAAAATTCTGAAGGGTTTAGGACCCCAATCCATCCCACTAATTTCCAAAAGCAACACTTTGTGATTCGAAGATTTCCTATTTAGAAATCTAATTTCCCCGTTGCCTTTATCCATCCATAAATCATTCACCAAAACTCTATCCAACTTACTTCTTTTTCCACTAAGACCAACCCAGGAAAATTTCTCATTCACCACCTTCACATCAATTAAGTTGTTCCTCGTGATTAAGTTATTGAGATCCTTCGAATCTAAAGCTCTATAAATATACTCTTTTCTTTCATCTTGGCTTTTTACTACATTAAAATCACCAATGAAGCAAACTTTTTATTTCTACAGATAGGATAACAACAATCCTAATTGATCCCATATGAGTTTTTCCTTGAAATATCCTGAGGGCCATAAATATTGATTACATTAAACATGCACTGATCTTTGTCAAAGCGGAATCTTTTCCAAATCCAGCTTGGACCTATGCTAAAATCCATCAGTTCTAAGATTTCCTTGCCCCACGAAGTAACCATGTCTCCTGAATTCCCTACCACTGCTTTATCCACCCACCCATGTTTATCCTTATCCCACAAAGAATTATTCATAAAGTCGGACCACAGTTGACATTTTGTTTCTTACAAACAAAGCACTGTAATGTCTTTTCTGCCTAAATATTCCTTGTCATTTAATCTCACATCATTTCGTACACCTCTAATATTCCAAGACATAATATTAATTCTATCCATCATAACTGGAAACTAAAGACTAATTCCCCAAGGAAATTTTGTCTATTCATCCTCTTCCCTCAACCTTTTTGAAATCAGCTCAATTACTTCTTCCCTGGAAGTCTGAAGCTTCAACCCTATGTCTACCGCACTCTTGATTATGTGATCTGTTTCTTTCTCTACTTTTGAGATTTGGGTTTCTGGAATGCATTCCAGGGCTGATGAACAAATGCCCCCCTCCCTTTGGCTTTTGAAGAGTGTTATCCTTAGATTTACAATTTTTCCTATTTCTATGTGTAGACAACAAATCAAAAGGGTTTCTTATGATTTTTACAACCTTCACAGGTCTATCTCTCTTTACTCCCATCTTCAGTTTTCCCAAAGTGTTGCATATTGAAAGCTGAGACTCTAACAAATTGTTCTCAATTTCTGACTCTGTTATGAAACTATCACTTACTACTAAGGCATCTGACCTTACTGATTGAGATGAGCTGCCACAAGGATTTCTTCTCTTTTCTCACTTTGCCTGATGGTTCAACACTGACAACTTATTGGATAATCTTAAGTTTGACCCTGGAGTTTCATTGTTTAGGGATTTATTAAGGCAAGTCCACGTCATTTCCCTCTAAAAATCAACCCCTACAATAATGTCTGTTATAATTTTTATTTATCATTTGTTTTATTTTTGTTTCTTCTCTTCAAAATCTCGGTTCTTGTTTATGGAAAATATATACAATTAGGGTTTTGATTTTTAGAATTAATATATTATTATCTTAATTTTATATTTTAATAATTATATTTAATATATATGTATTATAATTTTTTATTTATATTTTAATATTTTTAATTTTATATAGTGTTAAGTGTAAAAATATTTTGACAAAAAAATGTAAAAATATTATTTTATTGTTAATCAAATTTATTATTTATTATTTAATTATTTTAATATACATTATATATTTATAAAAATACTAATATACTAGTATAATAATAATAAAATTCGTTATATGTTTGAAAATATATAAAAATAATATTTTAACTATTCTTTCTCATGTTTAAAATATTACAATATTAGCATTAAATATTTTTCAAATTATATTTTTCCCTATATTAGTTGTAGATACATATAAAAATATATCTTTTCATTCATTATAATTTTTTTATTTTCACTTCTATTGAATAAGAACATTAATTAATTATATTTTAACTTCTATTATATTTTCACTTTTATTCATTATATTTTCACTTCTATTGTATATGTGTGTATATATTATGTATTTATATAAAATTTAATTTCTTTTGAAATTTGAAAATAATAAGAAACTATTTTTCAAATATAACTATTCATTATATCTAATACCACTGAAACACGATACCTTAAGATTTCAATAAATTTTACCTAATATCTAATTTATATCATTTTAACTAATCAATTTACCTATTCCGGTTAGATGCTCTTGCTATTCCGGTTAGATGCTCTTACTTCGGGGAGCTGCCAAAGTTCAATTTGTAATTTGTGATGTGTAACCAACGACACAATCACAACATTCTAAACAAATACTTACAACTTAGCTTGACACCAAATTTAATGATATTTCAAATTGATGAATCAGATTACCCCTTAACTATATGGAACTTATAATCCATCTTGAATTCGAGTTTTGATGCCGTTTTAGATGACTAATTTTACGAAAATTTAAAAATAAATAATTAAAACTGATCATATATATATATATATATATATATATATGTATGTATGTATATGTATGTATATATATGTATGTGTATATATATATATAGTTTTGTAAAAAAAGCAATCACAAAATGCATGGGAGTTCAAAATAAAGGAATGCAGTTATATATGAACCTTAGCAATCTGTACAATTGATGGTCATTAGTTTATGCTTGCTTATTTGGAACTTCATGGCTTTCACGAAGGTAAAAAAAATAGGGACATCACCAAAAACCGTACCAGTAATATTTTATCAAATGAGGGGTTTAAATCTTGAGGAAAAAAATAACAAAATTAGAGTACTACAATTTTAAATGACTAAATTAAATATCTCAAGGGAGTGCAAGTGCACATCAGGATGTTTGTCAAGACCGACACTACAAGAAAAACAGTTTCAGACAAGGGTTTTTACCCGTTATCTGATGCACTGTTTTTCCGTGGTCTATTGAGGCGCCGTCTGTTACGCGCCTCAGACAACAGTACACAAACCGTTGTCAATAAGTGTGCAAGACAACGTACCTAGTTCTGGAAAACGTTGTATAGCACCTAGAAACAACAACAGTCCATAATAAAACACTTGTCTAAAATCAATTCAGTCAAGTGTTTTCCAAATCCCGATTGTTGTTATTCAAGAGGGAAAACAATAGTTCTGTAAATACAAACAGTTGTTTCATCGAGTGTTGTACAATGTTTTTATTGAGCTTGACCATTGTTACATAGGTGAGTCCACAATTGTTTTTAGAGAAAAATACAATACAGTAGGGGCTTTCACACAACTGTTTCTAACTAAGAACTCAGTTGTTGGAATTCTATACAGATAAAGCTTTTCTTAGTTTAAAAGTATTGTTAGAACTCTCATATACAATATTTTGTGTCTTCCACATTCTTGTGTCTATTATAGTTACATAAGTAAATTATGAGTAGAAAATATTTTCTAAATTTATACACAATGTCATCCTCATTAGATCCCTAATGTTCATTAGCTTTCTGGTTTCTCCTTCCTCTAGAACTTCGATTCACCTGTGAACTCCTTGCATATGCAGTAGTTATTCTTGTGGCTCTAGTACTTGAGCAGTTCTTTCCTAGTGCCTTTGATTGTCGGCATACAGTCTGAGCAATTGAAGCTTGGATCTGCCCAAGATAATGGATACTATGTTGAGAATATAAACCAAGTGAAAAAGTAAGACATATAGTTCTCAAATGCAAACATTTCAGTTTTCAATGTGACCCTCTAAATAAAAATCTAACAGTTTCCCTACCCTTCTAAGTGAAACATGTATAAGTTACAAAGAGAAGGGTATGCTCCATGAAAAGCCAATTCCTGAACCAATGGGGAAAATAAATCTGAAATAAATGCATCATACTTAGGGTCATCTCTCAGAGAACGGCGACCAGCACAATATTTTCCCTCAGAGAACTCAATTCCCTAATGTAAAATGTGACCAAAATATTTTCCCTCGTAACAAACTAGCATTTCAACATACCATGATCCTTGATGTTTAATTTTAGTGACTTATATACCAAATGAACATCTCAATGGATAACTCATAAATAAATACTACAAAATTAACAAGTAAATTGTAAGATAATCATAGTTAAATAAATACTACAAAATTAACATCTCAGTTAAAATGACTTGGTGGGAATATCTTGTTG
>QRFB01012664.1:13016-26260 GCA_008931105.1 Oenanthe javanica
AATTTTATAATTTTATAATATGGATACATATAAATGTATATAGTTTGTTAATAATAAGTAATAGTTTTGTAATTGGAACAATATGAGTATACATTTTATATGAACGAGTTAAGAAGTAGATATTGAGTTTATGATAAATCTATAATTTCTTTCTTATTAAATTAAAATTAATTTTTTCGATGATCCAACCGTACGGATGTTAAGATATTTCGATGTTTGTGATGTGTAAAAAAAATTAGAATTTTTAAATTTATTTTGTGTGCATTTTTTAACAAAAGTATTAAAAATCTTCTAGAAACATTTTTCGTCTTATTATGAAAAGGTAATTTTCGTCATTTTCTGTGAAACAGATAACGGTTTTCTTAGAAATTGTGTTGTATGAGTTAAACAAATACAACGGTTTTCCACGTAAAACCGTTGTAAAATAAATATTGTATGAAATAACATGACACAATACTTTCGGAATTTGATCGAGAACCCTTATGTATATATGATTCGAGAAGTGTATAGAACTAAATCATTCGAGAACTCAAGGAAATCGAGAACTCTATTGATCGAGAACTCAAATGACACACTGATCGAGAACTCAACAAAACTGATCGAGAACTCTTTTAAATCACGATTCAAACAACGGTTTAATAAAATTGTTGTATAAACCTCTTGCTTTGCACAACACGACATTGAAAAATCGTTGTCTGATGAGCTCATATAGACAACACAATATTTTACCGTTGTCTGAAAATGTTTTACATAATACCTCACAAAAAACACTTGTCTGATTTCAACAACGGTTTGCTACAGCATTTTCTGANGCAAATAACAGTTTTCTAAAACCATTGCATGGAGCTATTGTTTTGCACAACACGACATATAAAAAGTGTTGTCTAATTGAGTTTTTTAGACAACAGTTTAAAAACCGTTGTACAACACATGGATCAGACAATAGTTTTTCGAGAGGAAAAATAAAATATTGTCTATTAAATTCGGGCAACACTTTTTCGTCCGACCGTTGTCTAATAAGTGTTGTCTGATTGCGATTTTCTTGTAGTGCACGATCAAGAACGTTTTATGAGTGGGTTGTTTATAAGGCCTTGAAAATTAAAATAACTAAACTATGGCCTTTAAACGAACACCAAATATACCCCTAAGATNATCTGATTGCGATTTTCTTGTAGTGCGAATTCGTTTGATTATCGACACAATTGTATAAATAAATTCTACAGTTTTAAATGAATTATTTCTTAAAATGATCCGTTTCTCAATCATGCCCATCAAGTAAACACTGTTGCCTGCTGGGTCAAGGATCAACAAGTTCTATATTACATTTACATAAAAGTTTAGATTCTTCTCTAAATTCTTTCAAAGGGCCAAAATTAAAAGGTTTGAAGATATGAGGCCCCTCTTTCTCCACAAAATCCAAGTGCTTTTCAAAAAGTTGCATGTACACAATCCGGTCACCATTATTTGCAGTACTGTGCATTGGCATAACAAGTCCAGTGGTGCCACCCCATGGAAAAAGAAAGGACTCGAATGAGGGGAGGCCCCAACAGAAGTCCATTTTGGACTCCGAAAAACGCTGGCCAGAGGAGATGACCACAGCCACCTCCTATGTATCACTAGGTAGCCAGGAATAAATCTTGCAGATTGCTTGACAAGGACGATGACTCTCAACCCAATCAACTAGTCCCCTAAAATGCACTTCATTGATGTTAAAAGATAATTTGTAATTCTCATAAATTAAGAATCCATAATTTTCTAGTATTGGCTAAAGTGTAGAAGTCATATTCAATGTATGTGCAACCAAGAGTCTCCTAAATTAATCATGTATCATATTAATGATAGGAAGAATCTAGATTTGTATGTCTATCTATATAAAGGCTGTAATCCCAACATTTGAAGTAAGTCAGAAAAGTTATAAATAAAAAAATCTTATCAGAAAATTCTCCTTTGCCTAATTTCTTCAAGTTCTGTATCCAACAAATTTGGTATCGGAGCTATTCAAATTTCACTCCTAAAATACCTAAATCATATACTCCACTCATAAAATATCATGGCAACACGTAATGATTCAATATTCAGTTATGCTCAAAGCAGTATTCCTATTTTTAATGGTGAAAGTTATGATTCTTGGAGTATTCAAATGTGGACATTATTTATGTCTCATGATTTATGGGAATTAGTTGAAGAGGGGTACGAAGCAGCAGCAACTCATGAGGAGATGACATCCTGGACAACAACTAAGCACACTGAATTCAGGAATAAAAGAAAGAAGGATGCAAGAGCTCTTCTTTTTATTCAACAAGGAGTCAGTAAAGCTATTTTTCCACGTATCATGAGTGCAAAAACTTTAAAAAAGCATGTGAGATCCTGAAGAAGCAGTTTCAAGGATATGACAAAGTGATATCGATAAAACTTCAATCACTTTGGAAAGAATTTGATAATTTACAGATGAAAGAAAGTGAAACCGTTTCTAAATTTTTGTCCAAAGTTTTAACCATAACAAATCAGATTAAAAGTTATGGTGATACCTTAAAAGACAAAAAGAATGTGATGAAAGTCTTAAGAAGTCTTCCTCCAAAATTCGAGCATATGGTAGCGGCCGTTGAAGTTTCTAAAGATCTGACAACACTAACTCTTGATGAACTCATAGGTGCTCTTGAAGCACATTAAGAGAGAATTCAAAGATTTTCAAACCAGCCTCTAGATCAAGCTTTTCAAGTGAAAATCAATATCACTAATAGAAAGGAAATCTTGCAACATGATATCAACAAAATGAGAAGCTACAACAACAGAGGGAGGAATCAAAATCGGCCAACACAAGGAAGAAGAAAAAGGTACAATTTTAAACAGAAAACCAATCATTCTAAATGCATTATCTGTAACAAAATAAATCACGAATCAAGAAATTGTAAAATTGGTTGTAAACGCTGCAAAGTTGCAAATCATTCCAAAAGGATTGCTGGTTCCAAAACAAAAATCAAGCTAATTTCTCAGAAGCAAATGAAGATACACAAGTTACTTTTTCCTGCATGAATGCTTAACAGAAACAACAAAACGTGTGGTATTTTGACAGTGCTTGTAGTAATCATATGTCAGGAAATCAGGAGTTATTTACAGAACTTGATGAAAGACTGAAGTCTGAAGTGAATATTGTGTTGGGTTCTGAGGCATAAAACGCAGTGGATAAACGTAAATATAATAAAAAAATTCGGAACCCAAACTCAGGATCCATGTATAAGATTGGACAGATTATGGTGAAACAGAATTATACCTATTAAGAGCTTGACTTTCACGAACTCAACAGAGATCCTAGCTTTCATGACTTATGTCTTCCTCTCGAAAAACACCTCTATGGTATCCACACGAGCACCTTCAAGAACGTCTCATGATCTTGACTGCGGAATGAACGTACTAGCCTCCCTCTTGATAATTCGAGTTGTTTGTTTCCACCTCCTTTTGCTGCCCCTTCTAGGGTTTTATTTTTCAAAAAACGTAATGGCCTCTTAACCCTCCATTATCTATTTATAATGGCTGATTAATAGGCCCATAACAGCAAAACCTAACCCATGTAGGTATAAGATTAAATAATAAAATGAATTTCTATTATTTAATTAATAACTAAGTCATACTTAATTATTATGGGCAGAAATACTCCTCTAATTTGAATTTATATTATCTCAATTAATTAAGTATCACTTAATTAATATAATAAAATTCAAATAATCATCAATTAATTTAAATCTATAATTTAAATTAACTATTCCTCTAAGTGCTCCATGCGTGTGACCCTATAGGCTATTATTTAATTGACAATAATTTTATTCTCCAATAAAATTATAAACAATGAGCGGTATCTAGTAATACATCATTGCTACCCAATTAAACAATAATTAAATCGTGATTCGATAAAACCTTTCGTGATTAATGTTTCCGTGTAATATAATCCCTTTAACCATATATATTATAGATTAAACTCGAGGCATGTATTTAGTCATCCTCTTCAACATTTAATCCGGGTTTACTTGATCCATGAGTAGACTATGAAAACAAATCATTATTTGAGCACGGCCATGCATTTTATAGTCTCACTCAATCAAGAGGCCAATAATATCTCTCCTAATTATAGGAGGGTTAAATCCTTTATCTATCATTCATATTTCTCATACGACTCATGATATACCCGATGTCCACTTTTATCATTACCCGGTCAAAGGTAACTTTTAATGTAGTCAAAGTATATTAATCCTCGTATAGAAATATAATGATCTCAAGTCAGAGGATCATTACACCATTATCACTGTGAGTCTTTCTTATGACTTTATTAAACATGAAGAATCTCACTGTGGGTCTGTCCAGTACCATGTACTCCTGCATGTACCTATGTGTTGACTTTAGTATCCCCATACTTATAACCAATGAGATGTGGTTATCTGTCAAACAACATACTAGTCTATTTATGTATTATTATTGTCCTATAATAATAATACTCGACTAGGGACATTTAAGAATATGATATATTATATAATCTCAAGTTCAAGTCATGTACTAAACTATACAATGTGTATCATGATTCTAAGGACATTTATTATGCTAACAAATATATCGCAGTAATTAAAGTCATAATAAATATGTTTATTGAATAATCAATTGACATAAAGGTTTATCAAAATAAACATTGTATTGCCTCTAGGGCACCTACACCAACAATCTCCCACTTGCACTAGAGCCAATCACCCATGTATCTAATACCCGTGAAACTAGTGTGACCGTCATGCTTCTTCTACGACAAGCCTTTGGTCAGTGGGTTTGCAATGTTATCATTTGTGTGCACTTTACATATGTGTATGTCACCCCTTTCATTAATCTCTCGAATGAGGTGATATCTCCTGAGTATGTGTTTGGTTCGGGAGTGAGATCTAGGTTCTTTAGCCTGTGCAANTTCCTGAGTATATGTTTGGATCGAGAGTGAGATCTAGGTTCTTTAGCCTGTGCAATGGCTCCATTATTATCGCAGTATAGATCAATGGGATCTGCGATCGATGGAACCACTCCCAAATCAGTAATGAATTTTCGAATCCAAACAGCTTCCTTAGCCGCTTCACAAGCTGCAATGTACTCAGCCTCCATTGTAGAATCAGCTACTGTTTCTTGCTTTGAACTCTTCCAACTTACAGCACCTCCGTTTAGACAAAACACAAAACCAGACTATGATAAAGTATCATCCTTGTCTGTTTGGAAACTTGCATCGGTGTAACCTTTTACAACCAGTTTCTCCTCTCCTCCATACACCAAGAATGAATCTTTAGTCCTTTTCAAGTACTTTAGAATATTCTTGACAGCCGTCCAGTGACCTTCACCTGGATTAGATTGGTATCTGCTCGTCATGCTTAAAGCATACGAAACATCTGGGCGAGTACATACCATTGCATACATGATAGATCCAATTGCTGAGGCATGTGGAACCTTACTCATGTGGTCCTTCTCATCTAATGATTTCGGACACTGATCTTTAGAGATCATTATCCCTTGAGACACGGGGACATATCCCCTTTTTGCATTTTGCATACCAAAACGATGCAAAACCTTATCGATGTATGTACTCTGACTTAGACCGATCATCCTTCTAGATCTATCCCTATAGATCCTCATTCCTAGAATGTAGGATGCTTCTCCTAAGTCTTTCATAGAGAAGTTGCTCCCTAACCAAATCTTAACAGCCTTGAGAGAAGGTATGTCATTCCCCATTAGTAGTATGTCATCAACATATAGTACTATGAATGCCACATGGCTCCCACTAACCTTCTTGTAAACACAAGGTTCATCTTCGTTTTGAACAAAGCCATACTCTTTGACTGTTTCATCAAAACGGATATTCCATCTCCTAGAGGCTTGCTTCAATCCATAAATGGATCGACGTAATTTACATACCTTGCTAACATTCCTTGGATCGACAAAACCTTCAGGTTGTGTCATGTACACATCCACATCCTCTTCAAGGCTTCCATTAAGGAAGGCTGTTTTGACATCCATTTGCCAGATTTCATAATCATGGAATGCTGCAATAGCAAGCAAAATCCTTATGGACTTGACCATAGCCACTGGTGAGAAAGTTTCATCATAGTCAATACCATGAATTTGTTTGAAACCTTTTGCAACCAGCCTTGCTTTATAGGTCTGAACATTTCCATCCATGTCAGTTTTCTTCTTACATTTCCATTGGCCTTGCCATTACATGGCACATTTGCTTTCAAAGTTGAAAATTGCGATGACTCAATTCGATGGCACTTGAGATATGGACATCTCAATTACAAGGGCCTCAAATTGTTGAAAGACAAGAATATGTTAGTTGGACTGCCTGATATCTCAAATGTAAACCAAGTTTGTGAAGGGTTCATCTATAAAAAATGCACAGATTACCATTTCCGAAGACTGCTTAGAGAGCAAAAGTCCCGCTGGAATTATTTCACTATGATTTATGTGAATCACGAACTCTATCAATAAATGACAGCAAGTACTTCCTCTTATTCGTTGATGACTATACAAGGATGATGTGGGTCTATTTTCTCAAGCAAAAGTCTGAAGCCTTCACCTATTTTCTATATTTCATGGCACTAGTTGAGAAACAAAGCAATAAACAAATCAAAATTCTCAGAACAGACCGTGGCGGAGAATACTTATCAAATCGTTTTCAAGATTATTGCAAAGAAAACGACATTCGGAGGCAGTTAACAGTCAGGTACAACCCCCAACAAAATGACTTCGCGGAACGCAAAAATTGGACAATTATCGAAATGACGAGAAGCATGATTAAAGATAAAGGTCTTTCAAATAATTTTTGGGCCAAGGTTGTTAATACAGCTGTCTATATACTTAATATATCTCCAACTAAAGCCGTCTTCAACAAAACTCCTTATGAAGCCTGGTACAGGAAGAAACCTGATGTATAACAACTCCAAATATTCGGTGCATCACTTATTCTCACATTTCCGCCCAACGAAGAGAAAATTTTGATGAAAAGGGCAAGAAACTTATTTTTCTTGGCTATAGTGAAGAGTCAAAAGGCTATTGTCTCTTCAATCTAGCTACGAGGGAAATTACTATCTCAAGAGATGTGATTTTTGATGAAATAGGAAGGTGGTTTTCTGATGAAAAATCAGCCCAAACACCTGCAAGTGCTGTCCCCTTATATGTACCAGAATTTAATAAAGAATCCAGTCCTATAGAAGACTTGGAATTGGTTGAAGGCACCACCGATACATCTGTTAGGAGAGTTCGCTCAATCTATGATGTATATGAATCTTGTAATGTGTCATATTTTACTGGCAAGCCACAATATTATGAAGAAGCTGTGAAAGAACCAACTTGGAGAAGTTCTATGGATGAAGAAATTTTAATCATTGAGAAAAACAATATGTGGCATCTTGTTGATCATCCAACTAACAAAGAAGTTATTGGAGTCAAATTGATCTTCAACACAAAGTATATATAATGAGGATGGAAGTATACAAAAGCACAAAGCTCAGTTAGTAGCAAAAGGATATACTCAACAGCCCGGAGTTGATTTCACGGAAACATTTTCTCCAATAGCTTGTATGGAAACAATCAGAACTGTTCTTGCCTTGGTAGCTCAACTCCAACTACCAGTTTGTCAACTCGATGTTAAGTCAGCATTTCTAAACGGAGAATTTAAGGAAGAGGTTTACATAGAGCAGCATGAAGGATATAAAATAAAAAGAAAAGAAGATAAAGTTTATCGTCTCGTTAAAGTGTTATACGGACTGAAACAAGCACCCGTGCTTGGAACAACAAGATATATGGTTATTTTCATCAAAAAGGTTTCCATAGAAGTAAAAACGAGCCATCCTTATATGTTAAAAAATCTGGTATGCATGATTTTCTAATTGTGTGTTTATATGTGGATGACCTAATTTACATGGGAACTAATGCCGACATGGTGGAAGATTTTAAGAATTCAATGAAGGAAGAATTTTAGATGACTGACCTAGGCCTCATGAAATATTTTCTTGGTATTCAAGTAAAGCAAATGAAAGGAGAAATATTTTTGTCCCAAGAAAGATATGTTGATGGCATGTTAAGGAAGTTCCACATGGAAGGTTGTAAGCCAATGAAAATTTCGATGGCTACAAATCAAAAATTACAACTTCATGATGGATCATAAAAGGTTGATGAAAGACTTTATAGAAGTCTTGTGGGATCGCTCATATATCTCATAAATACACGACCAAACATAATACAATCGGTCAGTTTTCTTTCAAGATTCATGCATAATCCAAGTCTATACGCTATGCAGTAGCAAAACGTGTTTTGCGCTATCTTAAAGGTACAAAGAATCATGGTCTCAAGTACACTCCTAATGAAGACTGCAGGCTGTTTGGATATACAGATAGTGATTGGGGAGGTTCACTCGATGATGGCAAGAGTACATCAGGATATGTGTTCTTTCTGAGAGCAAATGCTATCTCTTGGGCATCTAAAAAACAAAAAGTAACAGCCTTATCTTCTGCAGAAACTGAATATGTTTCAGCAACTGAAGCATCATGTGGAGCAGTTTGGTTAAGACGAATTTTGTTTGATCTATAGCAAGTTCAAAATGATCCAACTATTATTTACTATGACAATAATTCAGTCATAGCAATGACAGAACATGTCTTTCATAATCGGACCAAACACATTAAACTTCGTTATCATTTCATTCGAGACTTGGTGCAAGAGAAAGAAATTCGTTTGGACTTCGTCAGCACAATTGTCAAGTTGCGGACATATTCACAAAGTCAGTCTCAAGTGAGAAATTCGCACATTTCAGAGATCAATTGAGAGTTAAAAATTAAGAGGGGATGTTAAAAAATAATTTGTAATTCTCATAAATTAAGAGTCAGTAATTTTCTAGTACCGGCTAAAGTTCAGAAATCATATTCAATGTATGTGCAACCAAGAGTCTCTTATTCATGTATCATATTAATGATAGGAAGAATCTAGATTTGTATGTATATCTATATAAAGGATGTAATCCCAGCATTTGAAGTAAGTCAGAAAAGTTATAAATAAAAAAATCTTATCAGAAAATTCCCTTTTGCCTAATTTCTTCAAGTTCTGTACCCAACAATTGGCAGCGTTTTCCATGCATGCATGCACTTTACCTGCAGTTTCAGAAAGAGGCATTGATTTGAGTTCACCAACATTAGCATCTGTATATGGTATTGACAATTCGTTTTCAAAGTAATTCTCCATGGATTTATGGTTTACATATGCAGATTTGCTCAATTCCCAGTTTGTATCTTTTTTTGTCTTCTCAATTATGTGGTGGCTTTTGCTAGTAACTTCCATAACAAGGCGCAAATGGACTCAAATTTATTACAATTCCCAGTTTGTATCTTTTTTTTGTCTTCTCAATTTGGCGGCTTTTGTTAGTAACTTCGCACAAATGGAGTCAAATTTGGATCGTCGTCTGTGTCCTGCTAGAGATTGGATATGAGAATATTAATTTGGTTAGCATTGATCTTGTATATGCGGCTTTGGAGATGGAATAAAGGTGGTGCCTGTGGGAATCAGATTATGCAGCAATAGAATTAGATTAATACTTAATTACTGACTAATTTATCAGTATGAATGAATGCAATAACAGTACAACATAATTCTTCTAACAACCCAACTCAAGACTCAGTAAACCTTCGAATAGTTGAAAACGTCACAGATATATAGTACGTCATTGCCTCATTATATCAAACCTAACGACTCAAGTTTTGTCTAGTTGACATTACAATTTATAAGCAACTTGTTAAGCGTTGAAATAAACACCAATTTTAATATGTGCGTACAAAATAGATGGTTTGTGTGGTTCCATTTTATTTTAAATTCAGTGCTGTCATTTGTAAACCGCCAGATTTATAAATATATAGTATGTTTTTTTAATTACATTGTATATTTTCGCCAGATTTACCCTAGTTTAATTTGTTTTGTTTCCCAGAAACACAACTCAAGTTTTGTATTTTCTTGTTTTGTTTTGACTTCTATTATTTAAACTTACTAACTAATAAAGCGACTTCACTTGTTATTATCATAATATTAATACATTCTACTACTAACCGACTACATTACCATGCTAGTTATATGCCTATATGGGAACCTAATTACTGTTCTCAGTATCGACGGAGGTGGTATTAGAGGTCTCATTCCTGCCACCATTCTTGAGTTTCTCGAATCCCGATTTCAGGTTATTATCGATTATCTTTCTGTTTATTAGTATAAATTAACGTGCACTTAATTTATTGCACATTGCGGAGCTAGCTGGTGTTGTTAAATAATATTAGATTCAGTTAAGTATTTCTCTTAACAACTTGAGATTTTAGGAGACTATAACTTATGCCAATTATAATTATTTAATCTCACATCATGTCTTATTAATTGTATTAGGTGCTAGATGGCGAAGATGCGAGAGTTGCTGATTTTAGTTATTTATGAATACAAAAAGACAAGGTGATTAACAAAGTATTTGGCTTGCTTAGGAGTATATTTAATCTATTTTGGGGTCCCAGGTATGATGGAAAATACCTTCATCGTGTTGTGAGAGAAAAGCTAAGAAAGACTAAGCTGCATCAGACATTGACGAATGTGATTATTCCTACTTTCGATATCAAACATCTGCAGCCAACAATCTTTTCGACTTGCGAGGTCAGACAAGTGAAACCTCAATTTTTTGTTCGTGTGTATGTTGTACTTGATGTATAATTAGTCATTTAATTATATATGTACCCCAGTTTCCAGAATAAATTTGCATAATGGTGCCCATGAACAAGTAAAAAATGGTGGAACCAATGAAGAAGAATTAAAAAGGTGCATGTAGAAATATTAACAACGTTAATTTACATATATATTATTGATAAATGATGTAATCTGTGATTTCGTCACACATATGTGCGTAATTGTTAGCTAACTAGCATTAGAGCCCGTGCAAGGCACGGGGCTCGGGTGAATTCTCATATTTGAATGTTAGTTAAATGGTATGTATATGTTTTAGACGGGGTGAAAATCGGGTTGTAACCGGGCATGGGCTGCGGTTTGCAAAGGCAAAAAAGGAAGCCAAACTAATTTACACTGAATGATAGGATTGTAAGTTGGCATGGGGTGAGGCTTATAAGGGTAAAAAAGAATGATGGGGTTGTAAGCAGGCATGGGGTGAGGCTTGTAAGGGTAAAAAAGGTATTTACACTTTACACTGAATGATAGAGTTGTAAGCAGGCATGGGGTGAGGCTGGTAAGGGTAAAACAGAATGATAGGGTTGTAAGCAGACATGGGGTGAGGCTTGTAAGGGTAAAAAATGTATTTACACTGAATGATAGGATTGTAAGTAGGCATGGGGTGAGGCTTGTAAGGGTAAAAAAGAATGATAGGGTTGTAAGCAAGCATGAGGTGAGGCTTGTAAGAGTAAAAAAGATATTTACACTTTACACTGAATGATAGGGTTGTAAGCAGGCATGGGGTGAAACTTGTAAGGGTAAAAAAGAATGATAGGGTTGTAAGCAGGCATGAGGTGAGGCTTGTAAGGGTAAAAAAAGTATTTACTGATTTAATTTTTTCAAGGATGAAAGGATGAAAGGAGCTGTTCTCCTATTATAGATATAATAGATTACTATTGCAGGTTTGCGAAATTGCTGTCAGAGGAAAGGAGGCTGAGAGAGCTAAGATCATATCTCTGCACGCCAATAAATTAAGAAGTCAGGGGTCATCATCTCTTGAATTGTGGAGTACAATAAAACCTCAGTAAATTATTATGTCGGGATCAAATATTTTTATTAATTTATCGAAATTATTAATTAATCGAGACAAAAGATGTACTATTGCTATATCATGTCGGGATTAAAAATATGTATTGAAAATATTAATTTATCGTGGGTTATTAATTTATCAATTATTAATTAATCGAGGTTTGTTTTACTGTAATTAACTAGCTAGACCATGCACGCCACCACCAGGCCCTCCAATGCTGCTATTATTTATGATTATTGGTTTCATGACTGTTATTCCAACTTATTAGGAGTTGTTCTGCCCCATGACCCATTTTGTTTGATTTTATTAGTTCTACTCAAAGCATCTAGCCAANAGTTGTTCTGCCCCATGCCCCATTTTGTTTGATTTTATTAGTTCTACTCAAAGCATCTAGCCAAGATGCATTAATTTCACCGTCTTTTACTGGATCCGGAAATACGTTTTCGAAATAATTCTCTATAGATATTTATGATTTATTGATGCAGATTCGCTCACAAAATCTCGTCCATTTATTACAGTTTTTAGTTTGCATCTTTTTTGTCTTCTTTGGCAGCTTTTGCTAGAAACTTCAAAACAAGGCACCAAAGGACTTGAGTTTGGATCCTTTGTCTCCTGCTAGAGATTGGAGAGAATTAATTTGGTTGGCATTGATCTTGTATATGCGACTTTGGAGATGGAATAATGGCGGTGCCTGTGGGCTGGGGAACTTAGATATGATGATGCAGCTTTGATACAGGTTGTCCATGGCAGCAATAGGGTGGAATCACTATCGTGAATGGAGAAGTGAACAGTGATAGTCACGGGAGATTAAGGCCTCATTTGTCTAAACTTATAAGCAGCTTATAAGCTGAAAAAGTTGGTATATATATACTTTTTCTGAAAATAAGTAACTTATTTTCAAATTTAGAAATAAGATTTGGTCTTAAATTTCTAAAATAAATATTAATTTTCAAAAAAAAATATGAAAATACTTTTTAAAAAAAGTAACTTATTACTTATAAGCTAAGCCAAACACCCGCTAATGCTAATGGAATTTTACAACCCCGAGAAGACCCACGCAACTAGAAAGTTGTTGATTGAGAGATCGTGAGTTAGTCGATTTTAAAAATCTCTGTCACCTGATCATTCACGGATCGATTTTAAAAATCTGATAAAACGAAATAAATTAAATAAGGAAATACTAACTAAAACAAACATATCCTCATGATTTAGGATGGGCCAGTCATGGTAAAACAAATAAGTTTAGAATAAACGAACCTAAAACCGACCTCTTTNCATTCACGGATCGATTTTAAAAATCTGATAAAACGAAATAAATTAAATAAGGAAATACTAACTAAAACAAACATATCCTCATGATTTAGGATGGGCCAGTCATGGTAAAACAAATAAGTTTAGAATAAACGAACCTAAAACCGACCTCTTTAAATTTGACAGATTCATAGATATGTGTAGAATC
>QRFB01012665.1:0-25124 GCA_008931105.1 Oenanthe javanica
CTTCAATCTCACAGATGCCCAGGCAATCAATGCAATCCATCTCAGGGCCATTCATCACAAGTTGGATGCATTTCTTCTTGAAGAACAACAGGAGGTAACAGGTGGTGCACGGCAGTTGGAGGATGGGACTAGTGCACCAGTGGTGACTAGTGATAGAGATGCTCAGTCTGCCTCACCCACACAAGAACCACCTAGTCAGAGGTTGGGTGATAGTGGGGCAGGGGAGTATGCTGTTGAGCCCTCCTTGACAACTCACCAAAGAGCTGATGAGAACCCCAGTGATATGGGAGGACAGACTCTGATGGATGCTCATGAAGAAATTTCCCAATCTATTCTATCAGAGTCTATCCACCTTGAGGGGGAGTCTCATGCACAAACAGTCAAAGATGGTGACACTCAGACTCTGGCTTCTAATGAAGTCATGCTGAAGCAGTCAGAGTCTAGAGTAGACCCTGAGACTGGAATACTGGAGCCAACAGACTCTGAAAAGAGAGAAGATGCTAGTAAGGGTTCAGAATCTGTTGATGCTCACCCCTTGGTGGAAACCCCTAGCCTTCAGACATTTGAAGGGGTTCCCCTCCATCAAGGTGGTTCAGGTATTGAAGCACCATTTTTATCTCTCAACCCCTCTTCTGTAGGTTTATTGAGTGCACCCTCCAAATTGAGTGAAAAAATTTCTGAGAGGCTGGCACTGGACCAGGCAAAAGGAGAGATAGAAAAGGCTGTAGAGAGCCTGAGTGAGATTGAGAAAGTGGGTGTCCAACCCCACTGTGAGCATGAGAGAATAGGGTATCCTGAACCTAGCTTTACTTATTGGGATCAAGATTTTCCAAAGAGTTGGTCCAATGAGTTGGAGCAGGGGATGGATGACAATTCACTATGTTTGATTGTGCAGATTGGCAAACAGGAGGAGGCTCTTGCTGCTCAGAAATCATTTACACAGAGACCCCAACTTCACCTGGTGGATTCTCTAGCAAGGAGAGCAGATAGAGTCATGGAGGCTTTGGTGGATAACCCTGTCATTTTCACTGAGGCTGCAACATTGAAGTCAGAAGAACCTCTTTTAATAATGCCTATAAGGGCTAGACTTCCAGAGTCTACAGTCTCTGATCACTCTCAGGAGGAGTCAGGGTCTATAGTCCCGTTTGCAGTTTCGGAGTCTACACCACCACCAGAGTCTACACCTCCATTCACAAAGCCAGAGCCTGTTGCTGAGGAATGCAATTCTACAGATGATGATCTTGTTACTCCTTCTTTTATCTATTTTGATCAGGTGTTTCCTCAGTCTTGGGAGTCTGCACAGCAAAGAGGCATCAATGATAAAGATTCTTTTGAGTGTATTTTGGATATTCATCTTTCTGAGAGACTTAAGGCTTTTCAGAAAAAATCTTTTCAACAGGAACATGGTTACTATCCTGGTGAAGAAGATCAAGTCTTAGATGGAGCTGTTAAAGCTAAGCTGCCTGATGTTGCTGCTCAATTATCCAGTGTGGTCCAGGACATTTCTCATATTAAAACAAAGCTCACTGGTGTTGATAATACAACTTCTCTGCTCAATACAAGATTTGACAGAATTCACTCCCTTCAATTATCCAAAGAGGTCGCTTTTAAAGATGCTCTAGCTGCTATCACTACCACTCAAGCCTCTCTTCAAACTACAGTTTCTGATTTGACCACTAAGGTTGATTCAGTTATTGCAGCCCAGGCAAATATCTCCACTGTTCTTGAGCAGATTCTTTTGGCTGTCACCAGTAATGATGATGTCAAAAAGGGGGAGAAGGTGAAGCAAGGTGAGTCCTCCAGGAGACATAAGGATGAGGGATGCAAGAATAAATCAAGGGGAGTTAAAAGGAGGAGAGATGGTGATGATGGAGATAGTTCTCATGGTTCTAAGGGTCCTGATGGTGTGCAACAAAAGCAATCTGGAGTAGTAAGAACTCCAACACATCAGTCAGGGACTAGACATGGGAAATCAGAGTCTAAGTCAGACTCTGATAAGCAAAGAAAGAAGTCAGACTCTGATCAAACTCAAGAACCTTCATACTGGAAGTGCAGTCAATCAAATCTGCAACTTAGAGCTAAAAAGAAGATAGGTCTTGGAGGATTTGAAGAATCTGACATTGACAGAACATCTACTCTAACCAGGGATCCTCAATCCTTGACAGATAGGCAGTTTGAGAAGATCACTCAGAAGCACTTAAATAAAGTGGTGTCTGCTCAAATTGTGTATAATGTTTTTGAAACGAAGATACAAGGAGGTCAGGGAGGTACAGAAAAGGTGAAGAATGAGATGCTGGTTTACTTCTTAGAAGGTGGAAGTGTAAGATGGATTAGTCAGTCAAATTTTATCTTTTTCAAACAGGCTGAGGAACTACAGTATATTAGATTCCTACTTCAAATTGCTTATGAAGTTAACAAGAGCAAAGAAGCTGTCACACACAAATGGTTCAAGGAGATTGATAGGAAGCTGATTTTGCACAGACAGGCAAATCGACAAATGGGCAAATTTTCTTTAAAATATGTTGATACTGAGGGAAATGATCAAGTCATGCCATTGGAGGAAAAACAGATTAAATTTCAAGAAGGTGTGGGTCATTACTTTGGGTTTCAGCCTATGAGTGGGAAAGTTAGTGTTCTGATGTTGAAGGACTTAAAAGATCAAGAAAGCAGTGCAAATGATCTGAGAGCAGCTTACTGTCAAATTAAATGTTCAAATGAAGAAATGAAGAAATTAAAGAAGTTTGTTGGTGAAGCTCTTGCAATTGTGGAAGAAAATATGCTAAACTCATTTTTGAAGAACAATCCAGCCTTTGAGAAGATTAAATGAGAAGTAATTCTTTTTCTTTTTTAATTCTTTTATACTGTTCTAGATTATTAGTTTTATTCTTTAGTTTTGACATCATCAAACCTTGATTTATGCTTACATTTTATAAAGCATAAATAGGGGGAGATTGTTAGGGATATATTCATTTGATGATGTACAAAATACTAGAACAGGGTCTAGATTAGTTTATCTGTAATAAGTCTTTCTAGTCTCTGAAATGAATAATCAGAGTCTAGATGGTCAACATTCATGTTACTTGTACTTAGAAGAATTTCTGTAGAAAGTGAAACCAGAGTCTGCATGAAGATCAGAGTCTGGAAGGTGATCAGAGTCTATAGACTATCAGAGTCTGTGATCTATCAGAGTCTACATGTGATCAGAGTCTGAAGATCATCAGAGTCTGAAGATTTCAGAGTCTATACAGTTGAGGATAAATTTGGAAGAAGATCACAGGAATGGAAAGTCTTCGAAGATCAAGATAAATATATTGCAGATATGCTATGGGAAAGAAAGAGAATTCTAGAAGGAAACTGTCAACTAATAATTAGGAATTCTATTCCTATTGTAATTTATCTTTCTGTTATTAGTTGATAGGCAGCTCTCTATATAAACTCTATGTAACCTAATTGTAAAAGTGTGGAAGTCGAAACATAATCATCTGAGTGAAATTTTGTGAGAGCATAGAAATAGAGAGAGTTGCTGTGATAAACACAGAGAAGCTGCTAGGGTTTGTGTACACCCTAGGAGAGTTTTGTATTCACAAATCAATAATACAAAACAGTACTTATTCATATTTTTGTGTTTGAGTTTGTTCTTAATTTGATTTTAAATCGGGCAGAAAAGACATACAAGTATTCAACCCCCCCTTCTACTTGTACGACTGGGAAAACAGGGTTTAAGTGAGACCGCTTGGGACTTCTCCGACGATTTGGAAATCGAACCATTGACGAATATTGAAATGGATTATTTGATCAATGAAACATTTAGAATCTCTTTATGATGGGATCATGATCGTTCTTATAAACATTAAAATCCCTAAATACATATTAAGTTAATCGGATGACTTCCAATGTTTAATACTCGTCAAGATCTAGATTGAGAAGGAGTGTGTTTGCCAAAGCAAGGTGCTTTTATCAATCATGGGAAGATGTGATAAGTAAGTGACTTAGTTTGTTGAAACATTGGGTCTAACTTAACTAAATTATCATAATAGGATTGTGGGTTTAGAGGCATAGAGTTTGGTGAGATTTATTGGATAAATGTGTACAAAGTGTTGTTCTACCAAACTATCCAAGATTATATTTGATATAATCAACTATTGTTGTCTACCTAAATAGTCATGTTTTGGGTGTATTAGCCAACGCTATCTTAAAACATGGATGAAATATGGATCTTGGCTCACTAGAAAGATTTAATGAAATCCTATCCGAATTAATAGTCAGGGCTATTGATTTGATAAAAATAGTGGGAGATATATATTATGAATATATATGATAATCACTTGAACATAATTAAACTTCTGTAACTAACTAATGTGCATTTTAAACATTGCAGATATTTAATGGCAAACAACAAAAATAAATTCTCTGTCAGAGCAACCCTTGAGAAGGACAAGCTGACAGGAAATAACTTCCTTGATTGGTATATGAATTTGAGGATTGTCCTCAGGCAGGAGGGAAAGCTTCACGCCATTGAAATTCCTTCACCCGCTCCTCCTGCGGAGAATGCAATCGTGTTCAGCAAAATGCTTATCAGAAACATATTGATGATGTGAATGATGTTGCATGTCTCATGCTAGAAACCATGAGTGCTGAGCTTCAAAAACAACATGAGCATATGGATGCTTATGAGATGATTGAACACCTTCAAAATGATGAAATGCTTTTCGGAAATTAATCGAACTTATGTGGAGGATTAAAGGTTAAGTGTTGGATGATAAGTGACTAAGGACAATTTCCATGCAAGAACCACACAACCAGTTGGTTAAAGAGGAACCAAGTTAACAAGTCAAGTAACTAGCCAAGATAAGGAAACATTGTACCATGAATTAAGGGCAAAGTTGTCAAGCCATACCTTGGTTACTATTTGATGTACTTGACATCAATCAAGGCCATATCTCTTGATAGATATCAGCCATATATACATTATACAAACACAAAAATCAGCCAACACAAATGGGAAAAGCAAAAAAGCTTTCTCCCCCTTGTTCTTCATCTTCCACTCGGCCAAGCAAGAGAAAGAAGAGAATGATATTCAAAACCCAAGCTCCACTCATCCATAAATCACCAAAGTTTGACCACAACTTCTATAATTCATAACTAAGATATGTTCCAAATTTCATGACCATCCAATTAGTATAGCATATCCAAATCATTATTCAAAGAGGAGGGTGAATAGTAACTCCGAAAATGACTAACTTATTTCTTGATTTTCTCTTACAAGTTTAAGGTTGATAAGCATAGATCAAGGCTCCCTTAAGGCTTACAAGCTTTTTTTAGTATGTTTAAGGATTCAAGAAAGGTATAAACTCCATCACCCTTTGATTTAGTTTGAGTTATAAGCCTGAGTTTGAGTTATGTTTAAGTATATGTTGATTCAAGGAGTTTGGATATAAATGGCTGAATATTGTTGGCTGAATAATATGGGTTGATGATGATGATGAGTTTATGAGGTTGATAAACTGATTTTGTTATTAAAGACATTGATTTGATGATTGGGTTGTTGGTTAATGGATTTAATATAGTTAAATTTGGGAATCGTTACGATTATAGCCGTCATAATGTCCGTTTGATTTAGGACTGTTTTAACCAAGCATTTCGAACTGTGAAATTACTATTTTTGAATTCCACTGACCATGAGCTTGTAGATATTATTTTGTAGTGTAGGTCCAAAATCATCATAGAAGGAGGGGTTGAATATGATATGGAAGACTTTTCGTTTAAATGTGGATTAAGTGTTTGTGTTCTTGAGATATGAAAATGGCAGTAAATGAAACACAAATATTCGGGGAAATAAAGATATATTATTAAATCCCTGAGTGCTACACTTCTAATCAGTATGATTAGCTTCAATGGGTTCAAACAATGTTACAACAGAAATACAGTTGGGTGAGTTTAATGTTTAGCTTTAATGGAGTTCCCTTCTGTATGTCTTTATGTTGAAGATGAATGAATTCACTTCTGTCCATATTGATTTTCCCCCATATTTAATCTGTAGGCTTTTTGGAAATTGATTTCCAACAATGTGTTATGTCCTTTGTTACGCCTGTAAGAGTGTGAGTGGTGTGTAGGCGCTACATAACCTTTTGTTGTGCCTTGAACCTTTGTTGCACCTATATGAAGTTTTGTTGCGCCTATACACTTGTTCCCCTGTATAGGCACCACAAATGACTTAGAATCTTCAACTTCAGTTTCCTTGCGCCTATAACAACTTTTCTTGCGCCCACACTGTCAAAGCTTTGTCTAGGCGCCACTAAAGTACACCATGATGTTTGTGGCGCCTCAAGTACTTAGAATATACTTGGTGCCACCTTTGGTTGCGCCTGTACTAGGGGATACCCTATATAGGCGCCATGAAAGGCTTTAGAATCATTTGTTGCGCCTGTGACTTGGTTTGTTGTGCCTATGCCTTTTTGTTGCGCCTCTAGAGTACCTTAAGAGTACAGGAGCCACCAAATGTGGTAATACTTGCCTTAAACAATTTCTTGAAGTGCTTGAAGTATTTACCACTTGGTCTTCACTCTTCTGGCTTGATCAACTAATTTTCTTCTGATTAACCAAGACAATTCTTTTCTTGTTGTGCTGACGCTTAGTGCACTGGTCTGGTTCACAAATGACTAACACTGAATTAAATTCCCTTGACTTCTGTTCTGTTTTAACTGATTAATTTTGGACTGTTGCATTGCTTCTGATCATTGAAACCCTTTGACATTCATACTTAAATAATTACACTGTCTTTAGTCTGAAATCTTCTGAATTCTTATTTATTTTGAGGCTTGAACATTTTAATAAACTTCTCTCGCTGACGTTCAGTAAGCCTTTCATCTTGAATGCTCTGCAATGATGTATGTATGATTTCTGTTTACATGTCCTTCTGGATTCCTATGCTGCATATTAGTATTATTTAACTGTCTTTGTTTCTTGGTTGAGTTATCTACATACTACGTTACATTATGCTTTACAATCTCCCCCTATTTGGTTGTTGGAGTTCGATAAGCAAATTCTGTGAGAGTATAACTCAACTGATACTTACAAGAAATAGTAAAGTGCAGAAAGACAGTAAATAATATTAATTACATTCTGGATTAGATTTTACATTTCCATATTTCTTTGGGTACAATAAAAGTTTGTTCCTCTAGCATGAACACATAATTATATGATCTTCTACTTCTTTGTACTGAGTCTTGTTTGTTCTTTGACCATGTTTCAGAGTAGTGCTTTCTTAGCTCTTCTTCCTTCTGCTCCAAACTTGCCTTCACTAGATCTCTAGCTTCCACTTCAAGAGTTTTGACTAGAGGTGACTCTTCTAATTTCGTCAAAACTTTAGTGAGAAATGCAGCTAAATTTGTATTGGAGATTGACTCGAAAGCAAGATATTGTCTCTTTGAAAACACCTGTACTTGGACGCACTTACTAACACGCTTGTAATTTCTTCAGATAGCAATGCATAGAGTTCATGAACATCTTCAAATTTTTCCCTCATGGTTCTGAAGAGATCAAGGACTTCTCTGTCTTTCTTCTGAGTCAGGGTTAACTCCTTCTTCTTCAGTAGACTCCTTGCTTCATCCCAATCAGGACCAATTTTAGCTTCTATGTCCTTCACTCTATTCCTCCTTTCCATAGCGTGCTGTACTCTTTTCCACTTTCTCTTCATCAAATCTTGAGCCTGAACTATGTCTTGAGTAACAACTTCGTCTACACCAACCAGAAGACAGTTATTATTAAAAGCATATTCTTCTGCAAACTCCTCCTCAACATCTATTCCTGCAGCCTTTGCAGTTTCTTCGATTTCCATCTATGTTGGAACATCCATTGGCACATAAGGCACAAATATTTTTCCTTCTTCCAATTGCCTCGCTCCTGGCCTATAGAAAATATCTGACTCCCCCTGAGCTGTATATTCCATGATCATTTCCGCTCCAAATTTTTCTTGTTCTAATCTCTACCCCTCAGTTTGGTTATCCTCCCTTCTGAATGGAGTAAGTTGTGTTGTTGGAGTTGGTTGAGTAGAAACCGGAACTTTCTGAGCTAGTAGTTATTTGATTAAATCTTTGATTTCTTTCATTTCTGCTCTCTACTGCTCTTACACCTCCAAGATCTTTCCGATTGAGCAGTGAATTTCTGTTATTTGGGCCTCCAAATTTAAAATCCTTTAGTTGTGTACAGTGTATGCAATGCGTGGGGTGTTTGTTTGGTTTGTGGGTGTCTCACTCCTCACTGTTTCTGTTTGAGCACGACCCTCAAAACTCACACTCGGCTGTTCTGGGTCAGGGAATTGAAGATCTCTTAGGTTTAGTGCTTCACTCATGTCAATAATAGCATCCAGATCTTCAGTACCTGTATTAAAATCCCTATCCCTTCTAGGGGTAGGTTGCCTCTCCGCTGGACCACTAAGGGTGGGGAGAACTCCTTTTTCAGGAATTAGGGGTTTGAGACCTAGTGTGGTCACCACTGTGGATTCTATAATGATTGGCAAGA
This sequence comes from Oenanthe javanica, assembly GCA_008931105.1. Lineage (NCBI taxonomy): Eukaryota > Viridiplantae > Streptophyta > Magnoliopsida > Apiales > Apiaceae > Oenanthe > Oenanthe javanica. The sequence goes on from QRFB01012665.1 coordinate 8,521, forward strand.
GAGTAGAATCTGTGATGCCAGCTGAAGCCATTGAAGGCATTACCTGCTCAGAGATACCCTGAACAGGTTCTACTGCCGAAGCAGCAGATACTCTATTAATAGAGTCCACATCCCCTCTATGAGTGTGTTGTCCCTCTGCCTGACTTGATAAGGTGGGGAGGACCTCCGTTGAAGGAGCTAAACTTTGACTTTTCAGGGGGGTCACCACCTCAGGCAATGTATTGTATGACAATTGAGAGCCTGTGGTTCCCCATGAAGCCTGTGAAGGCATTTCCACTTGAAGTGGTGATGCTGCTGCTGCAGCTACTCCTTGAATGGAGATCTCTTCCCTTCTATGGGAGAGTTGCCTTTCCACTTCACCCACTTGGGGAGGGAAAATATCCTGAATAGGATCTGGAGATATTAAGTCCAGGGGGTCACCACATTTGGGAATATAATGAATGGCTCGTTAGAGTAAATGATGCCCCCAACTGTTTGTGAAGACAAGTTCTGAATTGGATTAACCAAAATAGTACTATCTACTGAAGTAGCGGAATTTGTTACAATCTTTGGTTCTGTTCCCGTACCTTTCACGATTTTATCAATTTCAGAATTAAGGTCACGAAGGAAGAGAAAGGTCTCAGAGATTGGAGAATCAGGTTCTTGGCTTACAGATGCCTTAGGTTTAAAATTTATTTTAGGACGTTTTTGAGAAGGCAGAGCTGTAGGGGATACTTGAAAAACTTTCTGATTCGGTAGGGACTCATTCCTATCATCTAAATCGATGGTTCTTTTTCTGGTTTTGGGAGATGAAGGTAGTGTTTGTTGTTCTCTAACAGTGGTTAGAACTGGTTGGTCTGCCAGTTCATTGCCAGCTTCGATGGCCACTGAGGGCTCTTATGTGTGCATTGCCGTTTGAGGCACAGTAGGAGATATTGTGACAAATTCTTCAGTTAGGAAAGCAGAAAAGTCAAAGTCAAGAAGTGTACCTTCATCCATTTGTTCATCATGTATACCTCTGTAGTCTGAGGCTCTTCCACTTCTGCCTCAACAACTAACTCATCTGTTTGATTTTCTGGGCTATTCCTTTGTTCTTCTTCAGGAATTGGTTCTTGTTCATGTTCAGAACCAGCTTCTTCCATAATTTCATCTTCTTTATCAGTTCCTGGTTCTTCTTCTTTTGTTGCTGCTGGTCTTCTAAAGTCACTTGAATTTTCAGCTTCATTGTCTTCTTTAGAGGTTGTTGCTTCTTCTTTTTCTGTTACAGCTTCTTCGTCTTCTTCTGCATCTTCTTCATTAACCTATCTAAGAATAGTAAAGTAATCTCTAATAGGCTCAGTCATTGGAGAAGGAGTATACCTGTTAGGATAGTCAGCCTCATTCTGTAGCAACAGAATTGTCTTGAACTGGAGTGAGGGTGACTCTTCCAACTGACTATTTTGTAACACTTGCATTTGATCAGCTCTCAACACTTGATTAAACACCAGCTGCAAAAATCTGGGATACAGACAGAAGTTTTCAATCTTTGCCAGGTTCTTGAGAATCTCTGTCTTGATCAGCTTGCTAAAATTTATCCTTGATCCAGAAGCTACTGCATACCCAATCACCATATTGAACTGCATGATTCTGTGGAAGCCACCTGTCTTCGGTGCAAAGCCATGAGACAGGATGTTGAAGAACAGGTTCCACTCCTTGGTTAGGTTATTTTTATAAATCTTCTTCGGAAGATTATTGTTTACTCTGCTGCAGTGCATGAACATGAAGAAGTTTTCTATATCTGCTTGAGATGGCCCATCTTCAAAATTCTCAGACGGCTGATGAAGTGCTTGATTGATGTCATTCTCAGTTATTCGCACCTTCTGTCTCTGAATCTTGCATGTAAAGGCTGAGATGCCATCTGCAGATGTGTCCTGAGCAGACCTGTATACGTGTCTTAATAAATTTCTATTCAAAGGAACAGAAGTCGTTAGTGCATACCGAACTATTGAATGTTCGTTTAAAAACCTAGCCCAGTTACCTAAGTCTCCCACTTCGGTCCAGTCATTTACTAAAATTGACAAATAATTAGTCTTCTTTATCTCAAAATTACCTGCCATTTTATTAAATTGAGATTTAATTTTTATGAAAAAAATTACTAATTAATATAGAATAATTTTAGTAAATTATGAACCAAGCCCTAATTTTTAAAAATACACGGATTTTTATAAAATAAATATATAATTGACTCCTAGTAATTTTAAGCACACTTTTAATTTTATTATAATTTTTAATCGATTTTAACAATTAAGAACCCTAGTCATCAGTTCGAGTTTTTGAAAAATGATAATTTTATAAACTTAATCAAAGTCAATGGGACCACTAGAAAATGATAGGCTTGAATGTGGGGTTCACAAATCTGGGTTCAGATTAAAAAATGGACAAAAATTGACTTAGTATTGATCGATTAAAAACTAGTTGATCTGTGGTTTTTTTGCTGCGCCTCTAATGGTGTATATACTGTATGTATTGTTAAGGATCGCAATAAAAACTCAGACATATTTATAGGCGCCAACAGATAACATCATTATTGGCTAAGTACTTTAGTTGCGCCTCTACAGTGCTCATACTGTATTGGCGCCACTAAATTACTTGGTGCAACAAAATTTTTACTGAGATTTATGTTGCGCCTTCACAGTGAATTCACTGTGATGCCGCCACATAAAGGCCTAGCGCCACAAAGAAAGCTTAAATAAAATCATTCTAAGTGTTTTTTTGCGCCTTTACAATACAAGCACTGTATGGACGCAACAAAACCTATAGGCGCCACTTGACTTTTCATGAAAATATTTCTAAGTACTTGTGGGTAAATATGTTGCGCCTATACAGTGGTTGCACTGTACATGCGCCACTAAACTACTGAAGCGCCACAAGTACTTAGTAAATTCTCAAGTGTTCCTAGATTTTGCTACTTCTAAATAAATAAAATTTATGAATAATTTGAATAAATAATCAATAATAATTATTTACTCACAAATATTATTTACTCTTGTGTTATCATAAAATATTGGAATTTTGCTCAGCAACAGTCCACAGTCTTGAAGTTGGTTCCTTATCCACAGAATTTATGCACAGCAACTTCCAGCATCAATATATTCAGCTTCAGTTGTTCACATTGCAACTGAGTGTTGCTTCTTGCTATACCAGGACACCAATCTTCTACCAAGAAATTGACAACTCCTTAATGTACTTTTTCTATCAATCCTACAACCTGCATAATCAGAATCTGTATAGCCAACAAGGTCAAAACCTGTATCTTTAGGGTACGAAATTCCAAGATTCAGACTTCCCTTAAGATACTTAAAAATCCGTTTAACAACTATAAGATGTTATTCTTTAGGGTTAGACTGAAACCTAGTACACAAGCATGTAGCAAACATAATATCTGGCCTACTTGCAATTAAGTAAAGTAATGATCCGATCATACCTCTGTAGCTTGTGATATCTACCTTCTTACCAGGTTCATCTTGATCAAGCTTAGTGGCAGCTACCAAAGGGGTTTTAGCTGATGATGCATCTTCAAGACCATACTTATTCAATGGATCTCTGATGTACTTGGTCTGGCAAATGAAAATTCCATCTTTCCTTTGGCTTACTTGGAGTCCAAAGAAGTAATTCAGCTCTCCCATCATGCTCATTTCATATCTACTCTGCATTAGCTTAGCAAATCTACTACACAACCGGTCATTAGTAGAACCAAATATAATGTCATCTACATATTCTTGTACTAATATCATATCATTTTTATGCATATTATGAAACAGAGTCTTATCTATGACACCTCTAGTGAAACATTTTCAAGTAAGAATATAGATAGAGTGTCATACCATGTCTGAGGTGCTTGCTTTAAGTCATAGAGTGCCTTGAAGAGAAAGTATACAAAATCTGCAAATTTTAGATCTTCAAACCATGGGGGTTGTTCCACATACACTTCTTCTTCAAGTTCTCCATTCAGGAATGCATCTTCACATCCATTTGATAGACTTTAAAGTTGGAATGTGCTATGAATGCCAGAAACATCCTGATAGCTTCAAGCCTTGCCACTGGTGCATAAGTTTCATCATAATCTATTCTTTCTTCTTGGGAATAACCTTTAGCAATCAGTCTGGCTTTGTTCCTCATAACAATGCCATCTTCATCCAGTTTATTTCTGAATACCCACTTTGTGCCAATTATTGACTTGTTCTTTGGCCTGGGTACCAACTTCTAAACTTTTTGTCTCTGAAACTGATTGAGTTCTTCTTGCATAGCAGTAACCCAATCTGGATCTTCTAGTGCTTCTTCCACTTTCTTTGGCTCTATTTCAGAGATAAAGCTAGAGAATAAACATTCATTCTAAGAAGCGCGTCTAGTTTAGACTCCAGCATCTGGATCTCCTAGAATCAACTCAAAGGGATGAGCTCTACTCCACACCCTATGTTTAGGCAGATTTGCCCTAGAAGATTCAGCCTGATTATCATTAAAGTTCTGAGTCCTGCTAGTAGATCCTTCATTTTCTCCCCCTGAGCTGCTGCTTGATTGAGAATGAGATTCTCTGCCACTACTAGTAGTTTCTGTGAATCTTCCACTATTTCCACTACTAGGGTCATAATCATCATTGATGCTATTTTCATTTGGTGCTTGATTTTCTGTTACAGCTTCAGGTTCTACTTCACCTTCATCTGAGTTCATATTTTTAACCTGCAGAGTTTTAGTGTCGTTTGTTCTTTGTAGACTTGGGAGCTTGAGATCATCGAAAGTTATATTCATGTTTTCACTGACCTTCTTGTGTTCAACCACATAAACCCTGTATTTCTTAGATTCCAGAGATTAGCCAAGAAATATGCCTTCATGATCCTTGGATTCAAACTTTCCTAGATGCTCATCATCTTTCAGTACAAAGCACTTTGCTCCAAACACATGAAAATATTTCATTGTTGGTTTCTTGTTTGCCATCAACTTGTACAGAGTCTTATCATGATCTTTATTTACCAGATTATGAGTATAACAAGTTGTGTTGACTGCTTCAACCAAGAAGTATAGAGGTAACTTAGCTTCATTCAGCATTGTTCTTGTTGCTTCAACTATAGTTCTGTTCTTTCTTTCTACCACTCCATTTTGCTATGGAGTTCTGGGCGCTGAGTATTGTCTGGAAATTCCTTTCTCAATACAGAAATCATTCAGGGTTATATTTCTAAACTCTATTCCATTGTCATAACTAATTTTCCTGACAGGTAAACCAGCTTCTAACTCTATCCTCTTTATGTAATCGATAATTGTTTGATGGGCTTTATCCTTTGAGTCTAGAAATAACACCCACGTGTACTTGGAGTAGTCTCTACGATTACTAGTGCATAACTCTTCCTTGACATAGACATGACATTTACTGGACCAAATAAATCAATATACAGAGGTTGCAGTGGTTCAGTAATGTCTGATGAATCTTTGCTTCGGTGAGATGCTTTCTTTGAGTTCCCTTTTTCACATGCTTCACATAACCCTTCTTGACAGAATTCCATCTCAGGTAAACCTCTAACCAATTCCCTCTTAACTAAAGAGTTCATTGTCTTGAAGTTCAGGTGTGAAAGTTTCTTGCGCCATAAATAATTGTCCTCTGTTGAAGCTTTGCTGTAAAAACATTGAACTTCGCCTTTACTTGCAGAGAAAACTTCGTATCTTTCCTATTTTAGAATGCACATCTTTCTTTCTCAAAAGTTACTTTGTAGCCCTTATCAGTGAATTGACTGAAACTTAGAAGGTTGTGCTTTAATCCATCCACAAGAGAGATATTTTCAATGATAACATTGCCAATTTCCAGATTGCCATATCCCATTGTGAATCCCTGGCTGTTATCTTCAAATGTCACTATCGGGCCAGCTTTCTCAATCACATCTGATAGCAGGGCCTTATCACCAGTCATATGCCTTGAACAGCCGCTGTCGAGAATCCACATGACACGTTTGTTCTTCGCTATACCCTGCAACCACATATTGATTACTTCTTCTTTGGCACCCAAATTTGATTGGGTCCAAGAGGCTTAGATAAGCAAACAGATTTAGCTGCAGAAATTTTCTGGTCCTTGTCTTTCTCATCGACTGTGCCCTTGCCCTTTGGTTTAGCCTTGACAAGAGTATCTTTAGACTTAGGGACAGGGGTTTCCTTCCTAGACTTAGGAGGACTAGCAGTCTTTACCCTGACATGCTTTCTATTCATGTTCACATATGTATTCATGCAAGTACTAGATGATGTATTCATTAAGTTTATGTATGCAGACATGATGTTGAAAGCACATGGCATGCATCCTGATTTACCACATGGTTGATGAGGGATAGATATGGCAGGCATGGCAGGCATATTAGAAGTTTCTTCTTTTACTACTTTTATCTTTTTGCATGCATGCATAAGATGACCAGTAGAATTGCAATTATTGCAAACTTTTCTAATAGCTTTGGGTGAGTGGGCATAATCATTTTTCTTGTTAACACCTATCTTGCCATTTCTGTTAGCTTTTTTCTTTTCATTTTTGTTGCCTAAATCACTTTTAATCTGTTCCTTAGGATCTACAATTTATAAAAATTTCTTAGGCAACTCCTTTTTACTTTCTTCCTCTTTCTTTTTATCCTCAGCAATGATTTCTTCTTTCATTAAGATCTGTTCTTCATCTAGGGGTTCGATGAACATTTTCTTCTTCAGATGCTAGCATATTTGTGTGAATATTAAACATTTCTACACTTAGATCTTCTTTAATTTTCTTATAATCAGAACGAGACATGTCAACTGTGGAAAGAAATGATACCTTTGATGACTGAGGTGATGCCTCTGAAGAGTCTGCCATAAGTGCAACATTTTCATGTGTCTCTTCTTCATCATTGTCTAAGTCATCCCAGCTCTTTCCCTCGGCTATATAAGCTCTGCCATGATGCTTCTTTACCAGTGCATCATACTTTTGCTTGAGTTCGTCATACGACTCCTTTCTCTCTTTTCCTTGCTTAGGCTTCCGGCATTCGGTAGCAAAATGCCGGGGTTTATCACAGTTATAGCACTTGAACTTATTGGCGGTCTACCATCCCTATCTTATAACCTCCTTTACTGTAGGACTCTGAAAATGAACCACCTCGGTTGCTGTTTCTAAAACTGGAACCACTGTAACTTGAGTTACTCTTGAATTTGTACTTAGGGTTCCTCCTAAACCTGAGGTTCTTGAACTTCCCTCCGATATAGGCCATTGTCTGGTTTTCCAACTGTTCAAGTTCTTTCATTGAATAGAAGTCGTCTTCATCAACTGATTGAGCATTCTCTGAAATTTCAGCTACTAGAATCTCTTTTTTCTCAACAACAGGCTTCACTGTGCTGGTCTCTGCGACAGCAAAATCCTTGGCTACAAGTGTTGTAGTCTTTAACAGTGTTGTATTCTTACTGTCCACTGTACCTGACCCGTTTATGATCTGTCTCTGCTTTTGATCCATTTCATGAGTCTTGAGCTTCCCATATAGAATTTTAATGGACATGTCATATATGTCACTTCTTTCTTCGATGGCATAGATTTTTTATTCCAGGTGTACTGGTAGTGTCAACATAAATTTCTTGTCGATATCCCTACATAAGTAGGCCTTCCCATGTAGTGACAAGTCATTCAATAATTTGTTGTATCTCTCAAAGGCTTGAGTGATACTTTCTCCTGGTAATGACTTGAATGCTTCATATTGGGATGTAAGAATATCCAACCTATTCTCCTTCACTTCTGCTGTACCTTCCATTAGCAGATCAATCGTATCCCATATTTATTTGGCACAGGTGCAATTAATCACTTGATTCAGCACTGTAGTGTCCAGTGAATCCATTAGGATACATTGAAGATGATTATCCCATACAACTCTATCTTTATCAGTGTTAGTGTACTCTGAAGGCTCCTTTGGGGTAAATCCTTGATGAATCTGTTTGCCGTCATCTGAAACTGTTTCTGGTGTCATCTTTTGAGGTACATAGGGTCTATTTTCCAAAATTCCCATGTATTGAGAATTAGTTGATTTAATGAAAGTGGACATCTTCTTCTTCCATAAAATGTATTCATTTTTATGAAAGGCTGAAATTTTGATGCTGCTAAGTTTTTGGGTACTCATGGTTGTGAAGAATTTTAAATCTCAAGAAATAATTAATTTCTCAAAAATTAAAATTAATTCGAATAAAAACTGAATGTCATAAACTAAAATTTTTGTTCGAATTCCTGATGATTGATAGCTTTTTAAAATTAGTGTATTTAAAATCTTTAAAAAAAATTGAATATTGAAATTTCCTTAAAATTAAAGAAATAAATTTCAATATAAATTTTTTTAGATCTAAAAATCCACTTTTTCATAAAAATATTTTTGGATCTTGATTTGTAACTTCAATCAACAAGCTTTGATACCAATTGTTAGGTCTAAAATCATCTAGAGGGGGGGTTGAATATGATATGGTAGATTTTTCGTTTAAATGCGGATTAAGTGTTTGTGTTCTTGAGATATGAAAATGGTTGTTAATGAAATACAAATATTCGGGGAAATAAAGATATATTATTAAATCCCTGAGTGCTACATTTCTAATCAGTATGATTAGCTTCAATGGATTCAAACAATATTACAATAGAAATACAGTTGAGTGATTTTAATGTTTAGCTTTAATGGAGTTTCCGTCTGTATGTCTTTGTGTTGAAGATAAATGAATACACTTCTGTCCATATTGGTTTTCACCCATATATAATATGTAGGCTTTTTAGAAATTGATTTCCAATAATGTGTTAAGTCCTTTGTTGCACCTGCAAGAGTGTGAGTGGTTTGTAGGCGCCACATAACCTTTTGTTGCGCCGTGAACCTTTGTTGCGCCTATATGAAGTTTTGTTGTGCCTATACACTTGTTCCCCTGCATAGGCGCCACAAATGACTTGGAATCTTTAACTTCAGTTTCCTTGCGCCTATAACAACTTTTCTTGCGCCCACACTGTCAAAGCCTTGTCTAGGCGCCACCAAAGTACACCATGATGTTTGTGGCGCCTCAAGTACTTAGAATATACTTGATGCCACCTTTTGTTATGCCTGTACTAGGGGATACCCTGTTTAGGTGCCATGAAAGGTGATAGAATCATTTGTTGCGCCTGTGACTTGGTTTGTTACGCCTATGCCTTTTTGTTGCGCCTCTAGAGTACCTCAAGAGTACAGGAGCCACCAAATAGTAATTCTTGCCTTAAACAATTTCTTGAAGTGCTTGAAGTATTTATCACTTGGTCTTCACTCTTATGGCTTGATCAACTGATTTTCTTATGATTAACCAAGACAATTCTTTTCTTATTGTGCCGACGCTTAGTGCACTGGTCTGGTTCACAAATGACTAACACTGAATTGAATTCCCTTGACTTCTGTTCTATTTCAACAGATTAACTTTGGACTGTTGCATTGCTTCTGATCACTGAAACCATTTGACATTTATACTTAAATAATTACACTGTCTTTAGTGTGATATCTTATGAACTCTTATTTGTTGCTGTGGCCTGAACATTTTAATGAACTTCTCTCGGTTATGTTCAGTAATCCTTTCATCTTGAATACTCTGCAATGATGTATGTATGATTTCTGGTTACATGTCCTTCTGAATTCCTGTGCTGCATATTAGTATTATTTATCTGTCTTTGTTTCTTGGTTGAGTTATCATTATCACTATTACATACTACATTACATTATGCTTTACATGTAGTTTGTTTTGTTATAAAAATCATGTCGATATGATTTATGGTTTAGAAGAAACACCCGATTTAATGAAAGTAGTTTGATTGAACCAAACTGCTCCTTTAATCTCACTTTGGGACTATTATTAGACTACTTAAGATTAAAATTTTGAAACTTGTATGATATATACCTTGGACACTTAGTAAGATCACCAAAAAGGTTTCATATTTAAAACGTTAATATTTTGATTTTATCAAAATGTCAGAACCAAAGTTGCGCGATAACACTTTTCATGTGAGAAGGTACTGCCCTGTTATGGACATTCGGAAAACTGAGTCCTCTGTCCAGGGCCAGGCTTTTCATGTATTGAATTCTAGGCATTCTCTAGATCATGCACGCGAAAAAGGTGCTTCATTTGAGTTAACGGTTAATGAGTTATGAGTGTTTTAGTGAATGCGGTGTAAATAGTAAAACCCCGTAGTTGACTCGACTTTTAAAATGCATTTCACCAAGTTAAACTCATGTGTTCCAAATAAAAATGTTTTTGATAAATATTACAAATACTCAAGAAGCTCTTTGAGGTGGTTTTATTAAAATTATTAGAGTGCGAGTCACGTAATAGTAATTCTCAGGAAAGTCAACTTTAAGGGCATTGGTTTGACGAGCCACTTTGGCCAGGATAATAGTATAATTTTCAGTCGTTTAAAACACGAAAGATATTGAGGAATAACATGACTATGTATTGGAGTAAAAGAATTAGATTAAAAGTCATTGACGAGATGGTTTACGAATGATTAAGATAAACCTGGGGAGGTGAATGTCGGGTAAAATAAGTGTTAGAAAAAGGACAAAGTACCATTTTGAAGTTGTCATAATTGGACTCGTTATGCGATTAAACTTATTAGTAATATAAGTAGTTGATGAGATTAAGAGTACTAATCAGGATTATGATATCTATTGATAGAGAATCTGGAACGGGTGAGACTCTGAGAGCGTAACTTGGACTCCAGGAAAGTTTTCCTAACCTTATACTTTTAATATCAAAAAGTTATATTCTTGATCTTGCATATGAAATTAAAGTATGCTTATGCTATTTTTTGAATCCATACTTTATGTACTGCTATTATATTTAAAAACTGTTGTTGTTGTGATGTAACCATTTATTGATATTACAAACTATTGTATAATCTTTCATCAGATGTTTAGTTTATATGTTGTAAGGTATTATAGATATATACCGGTGTTTTATAGAGCCTCTAAGAGTAGAGCGACTTTCGTATTTTAGACCGTAGACCGGGAGACGGAAGGTTATTTTAAATACTGTTGTAATCCGGGAGATGCCGGAGACAGATTATTTTAAAATAACGATTATAAAATATTCCAATAAATATATTTTTGATATTCTTTTGATAAAAGAATTAAATAGAGTTAATAAATATTATTTGAATATTTATTTAATTAATTAATATTATTCTAAATATTCATTGAAAATGGGTTTATTAATTATTTACTATTTAATAAATATTATTTAAATATTTATTAAATATTCCAAATTGATCTATAAATTATTAAAGGTCTTTAATAATGTTTTAAAATATTTTCTGACCCTCAAAAAATTGATTTAAATATAGTAATAGTTCCCTCATATTTATTTACATTATATTTTATTCTTTTAATAAGAATAAAATATTCTCGAACTTATCAAAAATAGGGATCTTTGTCTAAAGGAGTAAAAACTGATTTATTTTTACAAAAACGATTATGTTTTGGCATCAGTGGCCTACTATATTAGGGTTTTCAACTTATCAAATCATAAGAGGTTTTCCACCTAAACTCACGGTTCGTGGTTTTAATGGTTTCATTCATTGATAAAGGACATCAGTTGGTGAAGGTCAACACACCTTTGTGGTGAGAGGACTGCCCCGATTGGCAGTGCCCATTCTGAGTTTTGTAAATCTATTGACAAGTATTATATATTTGGGGAACTAGGATTAAATTTCGTTTCCAGGTTTATAGATTGTTCGGTTCAGAGTTTTTTGAATCTATTAACAAGTATTATATACTTGGAGAACTAGAATTAAATTCTAGTTCCATGTTATAGATTGTTCCAGTGGACTAGGAGATATAGCGTAAGAGGCCGAGTGATGCACAACCTAGCACTTTGGCCCATATGCGGTCTAGGGTGATTCCTAATAACGGTAGAGAACATCGTGGCTCCCCCTTCTACATGTAGAGAAATAATGAGAGCTGTTGTATGCTATGACTGATCATCGTGTAAGTACGGTAGAAGCGTGATGTAATGCTCCAGATACAGTCCCATCTTCCAATTGAAATTGTGCTGCAACATCGTAACGAAAGCCTATGAGCTGAGTTACCGATGGTGTTGTTAGTGATTGATACTCATCCAAAATGTTTTGATGAAAAGTTATTTTGAAAACTTAAGCAAGTGTATGATGTACACCAAACAGTTTTTAAATCTTTAAAATATTTTACTGGATTTTAAACCTTACAAGTGGTATGGTTCAAAGTGGTTTGATTTCCTTATGATGAGAAGAAACTATTATTGCAGTATGTTGAACTGGGTACTTATTATAAAATGGGAGTTTAGCAAAGCTATAGTTGATGCTATTTTGCTAAGTTATTGATAATATTATTTCAAAACTGTGAACGTAATAAGTTCATTGGGTTTTATCTCCAAAGCTTAAGAGGAAGTATGAAAGAGTGGTAACACTATATTCGATAGTGTCTTATTTTATATAATGAACTAAATTGTTCAGATTATATTCTTCTAAACTTTATGTTGAGTATAAATGCTTTTAATAGAAAACTCAGACTATATGTATCGTCGAGAGATACTTTATTATGCTTACCCTATGCTGTTAAACTGATATTATACTATTGAGATAGTAGTGATTATCATGTTCTTGGATGAGAGTCACATAGATAATTAGGTGGATAATTTGCTGAGTATTCTTTCACTCACTCTTGCTTTATACTATTTTTTTCCAGAGAAAGTGATAGTACATTCATTTGGCTTTATACCTAAAGGAAGGAAAGTACGAGATTTACCTTTGAGATGGTTCAGTTCAGAACTATTTCATAGAAGTAAGTTGAGTAGGTTTTCAGTATTGATCTAGTTATTAATGTAACTTCATTTAGGGGTTATCATTGATAGCGTGAGATCCTGGATAAGTACATTTGGTTTGTAATAACTAATGATACTGGTTGTATATCATTTCTAAGGCTATGACTTGTATGTGTGAGAAAGAGGGGTCTATGATGTGATTTTATTGGATTATTGAGTATTGCAAGTTTTAAATGATTGGACGGTGGCGTGACGACTCAAATCCTTGACCTCAGATTTGGGGGCGTTATAGAAGTGGTATCAGAGCATGAGTTATAGTATTTAGGTATGAGAGTGTGAAGAGTTATTCCTATATAAGAGGATAACGTGAGAACTTGAGTAGGATTTGTTATTGGACTACCAGATATAGTACCAATGAAAGTGTTAAGAATAGGTCCACTACTTGGAGTTAGTAGTGAGGAGATTTATGAATGACATTTGGGATATAGATTTTGGATGGGGAAACTGACGAGACTATTCTGGAAGAGGCATCGATATATTTTGTACAAAGATGATAAGTATAAAGATTTCGAGGATTCTGTTGAGGATGTGAAGTCAAGGATAATCGTTAAGATGATGCATGGTACTGATACGATATAGAGTCTCAATGAGGAGTTAAGACACATATTTGTTGTATCTTCTAAGTATGTTAAGTATTTTCTGATCAAAGTGATCCCCTTAGTATAGGTGACCCACACATTCCGGATATTGTGATCAAGATGAAAAGTATGAATGAGCCAGTGTGTAGGTATTGGTATGAAGCTCCTTCTGTTAGTAGTGGGACTCCGGCCAGAAAGGGGGTCCGTGCATTCATTGAGAATTTAATGGTTTAGTTGAGATAAATGGGTCAGAAAAGGAGGTCCTGTAATACAATTATAGACCCTTAGGTGTGAATTGATTGAGACTACATAATGCACAGTATGTTTCATCCTTCTGGTAATAAACCATATGTCGTCTAGACCGGAGTTTTGAAAAGTGACGGTCAGAAGGACCAGACGATAAATGTATGAGCATGAAATTGGTACAACTTGTGAGGAATCTCTTTTTAGCTAGCAACCTAATAGGTAATATTGATCTAACATATCTCACGTGTTGTGTTTGATAGCCTGTCGAGAATTATGACAGTCCTGCTTGAAGGGTTTCGAGGCACAAATGCAGCGGAAAAATATAAAAATTAAATATAAAACATAATATAAATCGAAATCCTCCACAGGATCCATGCGAAAATAAAAGATTTAAATCAGAGATAAAGAACAAATACCTTAAAAGCTTTAACAATTCATTAATGGAAGATTAATGGAGGTCCTATTTTCCCAGTTGCACAAGTAGAAGGGGGGTTGAATACTTGTGTTCTTTTTCTGCCTGATTAAAATCACTTAATAAGAATTAAAGACTTGAATATAGAACAAAGATTAAACATAAAGATATGAATAAAAACTGTTTATTTTATTGATGTATATAAAAACAAACTCTCATAAAGTATACACAAACCCTAGCAGCTTCTCTGTGTTTTTCACAGCAACTCTCTCTATCTATATGCTCTCAAAAACATCGAATTATTTTCCACACACTCAATTATGTTACATAGAGTGTTTATATAGAGAGCTGCATATCAACTAATAACAGAAAATCAAATTAAAATATGAATATAATTCCTAATTACTAGTTGACATTTTCTTTCTGTAATTCTCATTCCTTCCTATAGCATATCTACAATATATTTGGCTTTATCTTCGAAGATTTCCCTTTTATGTAATCATCTTCCAAATTTAGCTTTGACTTCATAGACTCTGAAATCTTCAGACTCTGCCAGACTATAAACTCTGATAGTCTATAGACTCTGATCATTTGTAAACTCTGACTGATTGTAGACTCCGACAGTCTATAGACTCAATCACCTTTCAGACTCTGATCTTCATCTAGACCCTGGTTTCACTTTCTACAGAGAATCTTATAAGTACAAGAATGTTGACTAACTAGACTCTGATTATAAAATTTGAAAGACTAGAAAGACTTATTAAAAATAAGCTATGCTAAATCATGTTCTAGTATTTTGTACATCATCAAATGAATATTTTCCTAACAATCTCCTCCTATTTATGCTTTATAAAAGGTAAACATAAATCAAGGTTTGATAATGTCAAAACTACAGAATGAAATAATTAATATAGAACAAATATTTGTATAAGGAAAAAGAATTATATCTCACTTGATCTTCTCAAAAGCTGGATTGTTTTTTAGAAAAGATTTCAGCATATTTTCCTCCACAATAGCAAGAGCTTCACCAACGTACTTCTTTAATTTCTTCATTGGAACATTTGATTTGACAGTAAGTTGCTCTCAGATCATTTGCACTGCTTTCTTGTTCTTTTAAATCCTTCAACATTAGAACACTAACTTTCTCACTCATAAGTTGAAATCCAAAGTAATGACCCACACAACCTCTTGAAATTTGATTTGCTTTTCTTCTACTGGCATGTCTTGATCATTTTCTTCAGCATCAACATATTTTAAAGAAAATTTGCCCATCTGTCGATTTGTCTATCTGTGCAGAGTCAGCTTCCTGTCAATCTCCCTGAACCATTTGCGTGTGACAACTTCTTTGCTTTTATTCACTTCATAAGCAATTTGTAGGAGAAATCTAATATACTGCAATTCCTCAGCCTATTTGAAAAAGATGAAATTTGATTGACTTATCCATCTAACAGATCATCCTTCCATGAAGTACACAAGAATCTCATTTTTTACTTTCTCTGTACCTTCTGGCATCTTTCTTTCAAAAACATTATAAACAATTTGAGTAGACACCACTTTGTTTATGTTGGAGATTATGAAGTTGTATGAATAGTAATCGTGATAACTCAACAATAGAATAAGATAAGTAAATAATACTACGCCTATACAGAAATCAGGAAGAAATGAATACAAGGCAGATACAGTGAATCAAAACATTAGAAAAAGTTTTGAAGTCTACTACTGGTCATTGAAAGAAGTTCATTAATATGTTCAAGCCTCAATGAAGAATAATGTGTGAAGACATTCAGGGTTTCAGAAGTATTGAAGATTCAATATAGAAGTGCCACGAGAAGATTTCAGTGTATTAGCATTGATTGAAGATAGACAGTATTCGAAGCATAGGAATCTAGAAGAATTGAAGACATGGTAAAAACAAAGGACTAAGAAGACAACTGCAGTCTTGGAGTTATACTCACTAAAAGAAGTTCATTTATATGTTCAAGCGTCAGTGAAGAACAGAGAATGAAGTATTCAAGGTTGTGGTAATAATGAAGACGTTGTCTAAATACCAGAAAAGATTCTAGTGAAAGTACAGTGTTTATTAACAATCATTGTTCGAAGCAATGCAACAGTCCAAGGTTAATCAGCTGAAATAGAAAAGAAATCAAGGGAATTTAATTCAGTGCTAGTCGTTTGTGAACCAGACCAGTGCACTAAGCGTCATCACAACAAGAAGAGAATTACCGTGATGTATCAGAAGAAAATCAGTTGATCAAGCCAGATGAGTGAAACCCAAGGGTAAATAATTCAAACATTTAAAGAAACTGGTTAAGGCAAGTATTGAAGGGTTTCGGGCATGAAAACGCAGCGGAATTAACGTAAAAACAATAAAAAATTGAAACCCAATCTCAGGATCCATGTATAACGTTGGATGATTATGGTGAAGAAGTATGTACCTTAACAAAGCTTTCGTATGCTGTTTAATGGAGGTCCAGAAAGATGAATCACAGCAGTCCTTTGTTGCAAAGATTTGCTCTCTAAAGAAGTCCACA
>QRFB01012666.1:0-14358 GCA_008931105.1 Oenanthe javanica
CTGAAGATCCTTGAGTTCCTTCAAAATCCTCTTAGAAGCCATACTCAACAACTTTACCTGCACGGCTGCACATATATTTCGCACACAAGCTCAGATCCTTATATACATACAAAGACATATATAAAGACAACATATGGTTATAAAAAAACAGACCCAATTGAGATTATTACAAGAAGTGTGAAAATGGAAGCTGAAATGAACAGGTGAAGGAAAAATATGATGATTGTAGCGTGGTTTTGAGGTTGTAGACGGTGGATGGTTTAACAGTCTTTTATTATTTTTATTCTGTGGGACCATGGAATATCATATTCCAAGAAAGTGACAAACTATTAAAAGTTCGAGTAATACGGTGTCGTATAGAGGGGAATTTAGCTGGATCCAGTGCTTCTTTGGATTAGATTCTGGCTCCATTTGATTGGACTTAAATTTAAAATAAGTAATTTTTTTTAATTTTTTTTACATATTTTCAAAAAAAAATTAGATAAATATTTATTTTAGAATTTTAAAACCAAATATGATTTTCAAAATTGAAAATAAGTTACTTATTTTCAGGAAAAGTACATATCTACTAATTTTTTCTAGAAATAAGTACTTATTTCCAGCTTATAAGTCCAGCCAAACGGGGACTCTATTTGATCGACTCTTCTCAAAATAATTTGTCCTCTCTTTCTATTTTGTTAGTTAAATTGATTGAATTTTGACCGAATATTATACATAATATATAATTTAGAAAAAATTAAAACTTATATCATTAAAAATATATTTAATAAATTTTAAAATATTTCAGTTTTTGAAAAATATAAAAGAATAATTTTTAATTTACAATTAAATTTGGATCAATTTGACAACACATAAATCAAAGAATACACATATTGTGAGATAGAGCGAGTAATATATACGGTTGTTACACTCATTTCAACCATTTGCTTATACTATATTCGATATTTAAGTATAAATTATTTAAAGTATTATTAGAAATTTATTTTTAACTAACAATTATAAAAATAATAATAATAACTTATTGAAATTGTTTTTTAAAATTTTATAGGGGTTTTCCTAGAAAAAAATAGTGGATTAAGGTAAATTAATATTTTATATAAAGATTATTAAAAGAGAATAAAGATTCAATAGATTTCACAAAAGTTGTATGAGATAGTGATTGATTTTAGTGTATTATACTAACTAGCTAATTATTTAATTTTCTAATTTATACATAAAGTAAAATACATGATAAGTAAATATTTAATGACTAGATTTATTTATTTATATGTATTTGATGTGATCTCAAGAAAAATATTTCGAGATTAACTTAAGGATTGTTATTTATATACTCTCTTCGTTCATATTTAAATGGTTTGTTTGAATTTTTTGTAATCAAATTGATTCAATTTTGACCGAAAATTATGTATATTAAATAATTATAAAAAATTGGAAAAAAAATATATTATTGAATAATATATTTAATCTACTTTAAAATGTAATTTTTAATTTTCTAAAATTATAAAATAATAATTACTAATTTTTGTTCAAAATTGAGTCAATTTAACTACCAAAAAGTCAAACAAGCCAAAGGAGAGAGTATTAAAGTATGTTTCTTATTGATTCTCTAAAAATGTTAATATGTTTAAAAATATATAGAGGGCCTGTTTGCTTATAATAAGTTTATAAATCGAAAAATACTTACATTTTTATCTTATAAATTAGACAAACGGATCTCGAATATCAATCCAAGAAAATTCATTCGGAGAAGGGGGGAACAGTTGATAGGAATGGTTGCGTCTGAACATAAAAAGAAGTAAAGTAAAGAAGGAAAGCTTGTGATATTCAGGCCCCTTTGGCTGAATTTATAAGCTGAAAAGTTGGTATATATANTACTAAAACAAGAAATAGTCTACATAGTAACCAATATTACTAAAAACAATTAATTTAAACACATAAAATCAGACGCAGCGTTAAGTTATCGGTTCTCCTAAAACTTTCGATCTAACTTTCTAAACCTGACCAAAAAATGGGAAATACCAGCGCTACAAGAAGTAGGAGGATCCTTCTGAAGATCCTTGAGTTCCTTCAAAATCCTCTTAGAAGCCATACTCAACAACTTTACCTGCACGGCTGCACATATATTTCGCACACAAGCTCAGATCCTTATATACATACAAAGACATATATAAAGACAACATATGGTTATAAAAAAACAGACCCAATTGAGATTATTACAAGAAGTGTGAAAATGGAAGCTGAAATGAACAGGTGAAGGAAAAATATGATGATTGTAGCGTGGTTTTGAGGTTGTAGACGGTGGATGGTTTAACAGTCTTTTATTATTTTTATTCTGTGGGACCATGGAATATCATATTCCAAGAAAGTGACAAACTATTAAAAGTTCGAGTAATACGGTGTCGTATAGAGGGGAATTTAGCTGGATCCAGTGCTTCTTTGGATTAGATTCTGGCTCCATTTGATTGGACTTAAATTTAAAATAAGTAATTTTTTTTAATTTTTTTTACATATTTTCAAAAAAAAATTAGATAAATATTTATTTTAGAATTTTAAAACCAAATATGATTTTCAAAATTGAAAATAAGTTACTTATTTTCAGGAAAAGTACATATCTACTAATTTTTTCTAGAAATAAGTACTTATTTCCAGCTTATAAGTCCAGCCAAACGGGGACTCTATTTGATCGACTCTTCTCAAAATAATTTGTCCTCTCTTTCTATTTTGTTAGTTAAATTGATTGAATTTTGACCGAATATTATACATAATATATAATTTAGAAAAAATTAAAACTTATATCATTAAAAATATATTTAATAAATTTTAAAATATTTCAGTTTTTGAAAAATATAAAAGAATAATTTTTAATTTACAATTAAATTTGGATCAATTTGACAACACATAAATCAAAGAATACACATATTGTGAGATAGAGCGAGTAATATATACGGTTGTTACACTCATTTCAACCATTTGCTTATACTATATTCGATATTTAAGTATAAATTATTTAAAGTATTATTAGAAATTTATTTTTAACTAACAATTATAAAAATAATAATAATAACTTATTGAAATTGTTTTTTAAAATTTTATAGGGGTTTTCCTAGAAAAAAATAGTGGATTAAGGTAAATTAATATTTTATATAAAGATTATTAAAAGAGAATAAAGATTCAATAGATTTCACAAAAGTTGTATGAGATAGTGATTGATTTTAGTGTATTATACTAACTAGCTAATTATTTAATTTTCTAATTTATACATAAAGTAAAATACATGATAAGTAAATATTTAATGACTAGATTTATTTATTTATATGTATTTGATGTGATCTCAAGAAAAATATTTCGAGATTAACTTAAGGATTGTTATTTATATACTCTCTTCGTTCATATTCAAATGGTTTGTTTGAATTTTTTTGTAATCAAATTGATTTAATTTTGACCGAAAATTATGTATATTAAATAATTATAAAAAATTGAAAAAAAATATATTATTGAATAATATATTTAATCTACTTTAAAATGTAATTTTTAATTTTCTAAAATTATAAAATAATAATTACTAATTTTTGTTCAAAATCGAGTCAATTTAACTACTAAAAAGTCAAACAAGCCAAAGGAGAAAGTATTAAAGTATGTTTCTTATTGATTCTCTAAAAATGTTAATATGTTTAAAAATATATAGAGGGCCTGTTTGCTTATAATAAGTTTATAAATCGAAAAATACTTACATTTTTATCTTATAAATTAGACAAACGGATCTCGAATATCAATCCAAGAAAATTCATTCGGAGAAGGGGGGAACAGTTGATAGGAATGGTTGCGTCTGAACATAAAAAGAAGTAAAGTAAAGAAGGAAAGCTTGTGATATTCAGGCCCCTTTGGCTGAATTTATAAGCTGAAAAGTTGGTATATATATATATTTTTTCTGAAAATAAGTAACTTATTTTCAAATTTGAAAATAAGATTTGGTCTTAAATTTCTAAAATAAATATTAATTTTCAAAAAAAAATATGAAAANATGTGATAATATGCATTTTTATATACATAGGCACAAGTTGCAGCAAGTGTAATCAGGTTGTGCTTACTGAACAGGTAACAAAAAACTAGTCTTTTTTGACTTCTTACATCTACTAGTTGCAGCTAGCAGATGATGATTAGTTTATTTATTTAGTGTTATTACTAGATTAATGTTATGCTTATTGCTTAATGGGTTCCTTCTGGTTTGAAAACACTGACTTCCCCCGTCTACACACCCTGACTACATTCTTTATGTGACGAAAACTGCTAGATTTTGGATCCGCAAATACTGCAATTTCAGAAAACCATGTGCTACTGCTTGAGTGACAGACTAATATTGTATTTTTTACTTTAAAATTTTGGATATCATCCGAGGAAAGATGAGACATATTTATTCGAAACAATTATCTTTATTTCTCGTACTCTAATAGGCTTTTTAACGACAAATTTTCATTGGTGAAAATTTTTGTGCATAAGGGGTGAAATCGAGTCGAATAAGTGTGAATAATAGTATGATAAGATTCGGCTCAAATGTATAATTACTCGTTCAGATTCGGTCCGGATTCGAATAAATTTTTTAACATTTTGCTTAGATTATACTCGAGTTCGAATATCAAAATTCGTATTTGATTCGGTTCAACTCGAATGGATACCAAACTACTCGTTTTAGCATATTTGAATTCGTATGTAATAATTTTATAAATTTAAGGATATTGGAATAATTGTTTACTAAAAATTAAAATGTGATCATTTTGTAAAGTATTATTTTAATATAAATATTATATATTGTATATAATAATATATATAACTTACGAATTCGAGTCGAGTACGTATAATAAATATATATTCTAGTACTCTAAAATTATTCGAACTGTTTAAAATAAATATGATTGAATATCATAGTGGTAAGATTCGACTCGGTATTCGTTTGAATTATAAAATAAGATTCGAATTCACTAGTTTTTTATACGAATTATATTCATTTTTAATGAGTCGAACCCGAGTTCGAACCCAAATTACTCGAATTTGGGTTCGAACTCGGGTTCGACTCATTAAAAACCCTAACAGGGGATCATTATTATTAATGAGAAGAGAGTCGATGCAAATTTGTCAACACATAACATAAGTAGTTGTCAGGCACACACTAGAAAAACTCACTCTAATTATAAAGAACATCTTTAATTCTGTAAGTATTATTATTTAGAGGAAGCGTATTCCCGATTTCCATATCATTTTATCACAAAATGGTAGAATTCCATAAATTGCTTCGATTCCAATAAACCTCGGATGACACGCTGTAATTTCATGAAAATACTCTCAACGTCCCAAATTAGTAGGCACTTTTGATATAAAAAAATTATCTCATAATACATGTCTACTATTTGAATTCCAATGTAATTTTATAGGCAAATTTCTAAAATAACTCTTGACTAGAGTTTTGATACTTGTACTAATAATTAATGAAATAAAATTATCATTCAAACTATGCATTGAAATTATCTCAATCAATGTAATTAATATGGATAGAAAAGAAAAATAACTTTTATGTTTGAAATTATTAATATATGTAATTTTTTCAAAAGTGACACGTAAAAACGGACGGAGGGAGTAGTACCAATGCAGTAAACATGAATGTATACCACTTAAACAAGTTATGGTGGCCTAAATCAGCTGAACTTTTTACCTAGTTTTCATCAATTAAGGGACCTAATCCGCGACACTCAGCGCTTAGCAATGTACAAACTATAGTAGCCAATCTGTGTATAGAGTTGGGCTTGATGGAGAACTACTTCATTGGAGGACTTTGGAGAACACTTCTTACTATGTAAAAATCATCACACTTTTTGTTTAAAATATATATGTTCTGTAAATATAAACACAATTATATGAGAAATTTTTTGAATTCTTAAAAAAAATAATGAAAATGTTTATAAAACACATACATATGATTTACAGAACATACTAGTACTACTAGGGGTGAACACGGGTCGGGTTGGGCGGATTTTAACCAAAAAACGACCCAACCCAATTAGTTCGGGTTGATAAAAATTGAACCCATTAATAAAAAAAAAATTATGTAACCCAACCCCACCAATTAGTTCGGGTTGGGTTGGGTTGGTTTGGGTTGGGTTGGTTTGGGTTAAACCCCCTTCTTCAAGCAACAAAACTGTAAATAAGTTTGAACATAACTTTGATATAGTCTGCCTCTGCCAAATGCCAATTTTTCATAACAAATAAATAGTCCAAATGTCTGACATAAAATATAAATAGTAACTAAATAGTAAATACAATCCAAATAGTCAAATGGGCCTAATGGGCTATGCCTATATGTGTAAACGGGTTGATCGGGTTGGGTTAGGATCAAAATATGTTAAAACCTAACACAACCCAATTTATGCGGGTTTTTGAAAAATTAAACCGTTCAACCCTCGATTTTGGACGGTTCAATTTGTTCGGCCGAAATAAGGGTTGGGTTGGGTTGGGATGAGCGGGTTGGCCGGGTTATGTTCACCCCTAAGTACTACACTTCTCATTTCATTAAAAATATCATATTTTTCATAAGAATACATGTGTTCTGTAAATAAAAACACAACTAGAAGACTAAATTATGCATTTTGAGAAAAAAATAATGAAAAAAATATTTACAGAACACGTATTATGGAAGTACAGAACATACTAGTTCTCTGGAGAACTAGTTCTCATTTGAGCCGGGCCCTCCATGTATAATAGGTATTCCCTCCGTCTCATATTGGTGGTCAAATTGATCAAATTTTGATCATTAATTAAAAAATATTTATTAATTATTTTAAAAAAAATAAAAATTAGATATTAAAGTAGATTAGATATATTTTTTAATAAAATAATTTTTTAATTTTTTTAATTATGTAATATGTGTAATTTGTGGTCAAAACTTAATCAATTTTGACTAATTAGTAGTCAAAATAAGACGCATAATATGAGATGGAGGGAGTAATAAAGAATGTGTTAGCATAAGTTATGGATTTGCGGAAGATTGGTCACTGCTATAGTGTAGCCAATTCCAATAGACTTATTGAAGGTCCCATTCGCATGCATCCGGTACGAATTCGTTAATTATGAATTGAAGGCTTTAACCATTCAACCATAAATGCTTAGTGGGGATCCTAATACATGGTGAATAACCAAATCATAAAGGGAAATGTTATTTACAGAGCAGTTTTTTATTTTCAGAGCAGTTTGTATTATAATTGTGAATTTCTTGCGGGTTAAGAGAGAAAATATAACTATGCATGCTCTGGAAATAAAAAATGGCTCTGGAAATAACATTTTTCAATCGTAATTGAAACGAAATATGATTGTATTTGTATGATGACTTAAACACTAGCAGAAAATAATGTTTCATTGTAAAATATATTAGTAATTTTTCTTAATTTTAAAAAAAGTGTGTTGAATTATGTACATGACCCCAACTCTGTTTCGTCGTAAATTAGTAATATACAACTAGAAGTATATCAAGTTCCTGCAACAACTGCTGTTTCTGTTTTCTTGTCATTATATTCGACCTGTCATATCGGGCCGATGAAGTATCCTTTTTAAAGGTTGATTGGTGAGGACCGTGATTGATTGACCTCGAAAGTATTGTCGTAATTTTCGACTCGAAATTACTAAAGCATAGATAGGTTTTTCGATCTGGAGGTACCGAGTTTAAGCATCCTTCAAAGTGTGGCTGATATAGTAAACTGGTCGCTCGATGAGATCGACCTCACTAACCAGAACGGAGGCCACCATCATGTTAGTAGCGGAAAGATAGATTTTTAATGGTTGACCTAGTTGGGCTTTAGTAATAACTGGTGGGGTTGTTAAGAATTTTTTTAGGTCGTCCAGGTTTTGTTGACATTCGGTAGTCCATATAAACTTCTTGGCGGTAGATGCCTCTTTAATGGCGTGAAAGAATGGAATGCATCTCTTGAAAGATTGTGGAATGAATTGCCTCAAGACGACTATACATCCTGTAAGAATTTGAACCTCTTTGAGTGAAGATGTTAATGAAATCTCTTGGATTGCTCGAATTTGATTCGGATCGGCTTCGATACCCCGTTGAGACACAAGATATCCAAGAAATTTTCCCGAAGAAAGACCAAACAAGAATTTAGTCGGGTTTAGTTTCATATGGTGTTGTCTAACTGTTTAAAAACATTCTTCTAAGTCATCGATTGATGTGAGAGTGTTTTTTTATGGACTTGACAATCATGTCGTTGACATAAACCTCCTTTTTTTGACCTATTTGTTTAGAAAATATTTCATCCAACACTCTTTGAAAGGTAGCTCCCGCATTAATGAGGCCGAAAGGCATGTTTAAGAAGCCAAACACCCCTCGATGGGTTATGGAAGCCGTCTTTTCCTAATCATTTGTATCCATTTTGATATGATTGTAACTAGAGAACGCGTTCATGAAGGATAAGAGCTCGTGGCCCGCTATTGCGTCAATTAGTTTATGTTAGGTCCCGAAAGTATCGTAGAAGGGGGGTTGAATACGATACTCACTAAATCAAAAAATTCTTTCGAATCTTTTGCGGATATATGATTTAGAGTTCGATAAGTGGGTTCGTGTTCAGGAGTGTTTAGCTGTTTAGGAGACTGGCTTACTAATTTTCTGTGTTTAGGAATGAACAAATAATGCACTAGAAAATTAGCAAGTAATTAAATGCGAGACAGGTTTCGGGGAATATTACTTTCGTATTAATCCCTGAGGTTTTGCTACACCCAGTTAAAAATATAACTGGCTTCCAAAGAACTGATTAGTTCTTTGCTTCTAGAGAGATAAAGCTAGATCCCTATTACAATGTTTGACAGTATTTAATAGTAACGGAATCAAGCTAACAGTGAGTGTTTTACAGTAGCCCTAAACATTTGAGACATATTTAACCGGCTAAAATGTAAAACCCAGGAGAAGAAGGTATAGATTTGGCATGGTGACTTCTTCTTCTCCGGCTTCGAAATATCTCACTGCCTCTCTCTTGATTGGCTGTGTCTCCACCAACCGTATTAAACAAAATGAATAATTCATTTTATTTAATATAGTGTAGACTTTTCAAATCAATAGAATTGATTTGCTTCACAATTGCTTAAGTCCCTGAGTTGCGCCTTAAGAGTGTGAGTGGTGTATGGAAGCTGAGTTGCGCCTGTGACTTTGAGTTGCGCCTTGAATGTGAGTTGCGCCTATACAGTGGTTACCCTGTATAGGCGCCACTCATGCCTTAGAAACTTCACAGCATGTTGCGCCTAGTATGTGAGTTGCGCCTACACTCTTGTTGCACTGTGTAGGCGCCACTCATACACTGTCTTTGCCTTAGAAACTTTAGAGCAGCTGAGTTGCGCCTCTACTCTGTTATCACTGTGATGGCGCCACTCATGCCTTAGAATCTTTTGTGCCTTGGACAAGATATGTTGCGCCTATACACTGCTTCCCCTGTATAGGCGCCACTCATGATATAGATTCTAAGTTCAACATATTTCCTGAGCTTTGGATATATTAGTTGCGCCTGCACTCTTGCTTCACTGTGTAGGCGCCACTTAACATTTCCTTGACATTTTCTTGCACCTGGAAATATATGTGTTGCGCCTCTCCATTGCTTCAAGAGTATTAATCCACCTTATGTAGTAATACTTGCCTTAGCATATTTCTTTGAAATGCTTGAAGTATTTACCACTTTATTTCACTCCTTGGCTTGGCTTGATCAACTGATTTTCTTATGATTAATCAAGGTAATTCTCTTCTTGTTGTGCTGACGCTTAGTGCACTGGTCTGGTTCACAAACGACTAACACTGAATTGAGTTCCCTTGATTTCTTTTCTGTTTCAGCTGAGTAAGCTAGGACTGTTGCATTGCTTCAAAACACTGACTGTTGATAGACATGTAATTTCACTGGAATCTTTTCTGGTACTTCGACAACGTCTTCATTACTACAATCCAGTTCAAGACTGCAGCTGTCTTCTTTAACCTTTGTCTTCACCCTTCTGGATTCCTATGCTTCGAACATTGCCTATTTCCAATCAATGCTACTACACTGAAATCTGTTAGTGGCACTGCAATACTGAATCTTCAACACTTATCTGAAACCCTGAAAGTCTTTAAACATTGTTCTTCACTGAGGCATGAACATCTAAATGAACTTCTTTCAGTGACCTGTAGTAGACTTCAAAACTTCTTCTAATGTCTTGATCCGCTGTATCTGCCATGTCTTCATGTCTTGCTGATTTCTGTGTAGGCGTAATATTATTTACCTGTCCTGTTCTAGTGTTGAGTTATCATGATTACTATACATACAGCTTTGTAATCACCAACAGTTTATAAATATTAGACAAATGATAGAAGTCTTTTGGGCATGCTTTATTGATATCATAATAATCGACACACATTCACCACTTGCTATTGCTTTTCTAGACCAGAACAGTGTTGGAAATACATGTTGGGAATTTGATTGGTCGAATAAACCCTGCTATGAGAAAATGATCAAGCTCGAGATCTATAGCGTGCTGTTTTTCAGCGGAGAAAATTCTTCATCTTAGACAAACTATTTTAGCTCCATCACGGATATGGAATGAGTGTCGAGCTATTAATTCTGAAATCCCTGGCATGTCTTTTGGTTCCCAGGTGAAGATGTCTGAATATTTTCTAAGTAAGTTGATGATTCCGTGTTTGATATGGGAGTCGAGGTGTTTGTTGATTTTGACGACCTTGCCAGCTTGTCCTAAAATCAACTCGACCACTTTCGTTTCTTCGACCGGATGTCGAAC
Source organism: Oenanthe javanica (assembly GCA_008931105.1). Taxonomy (NCBI): domain Eukaryota; kingdom Viridiplantae; phylum Streptophyta; class Magnoliopsida; order Apiales; family Apiaceae; genus Oenanthe; species Oenanthe javanica. Next base: position 10,798 of record QRFB01012666.1, read on the forward strand.
GGGAACAGAGGGACCATATAGCAAGCTCATTGGGTCGATTTTGACCACTTGGTTAATTGAAGATTCTGGAAATTTGGTCTTTGGCAAGACCGAGGTTAAGTAACATTGTCTAGCTACCGCCTGGTCACCTACGACCTCGCCCACACCGAATTCAGTAGGAAATTTCATTTTGAGGTGGGGGATTGAGGTGACTGCTTATAGGGCAATTAAAGTTGTTCGTCCAAGGATGACGTTGTAGCTTGACGTGACATTGACCATATGGAATTTAACGATCTGCCAGGTTTGACATGGTAGGGTTCCAAAGAGTACATGCATGTCGACAGTTCCCACTATGGTGGGTTTGAACATTTTCCATCTTTCGATCACCCAAGTCCATCAGAGAGAATGCACCATGGTACAAGATGTCGACAGAACTACCATTATCGATCAGAATCTTTTTGACTGTATTTGTACCTATTTGGGTTCTGATTACTAAGGCGTCTTGGGGATTATCAATAAGTCCAGCTGGATAGTCTGCATCAGAGAAAGAAATCACTGGCATTGGGTTAGGTTTAGCACGTTTAGGATAACCTGGATTGACATTGAATATTTCTTGAGCATAGGATTTCTTTGCGTTATTGGATGATCCCCCTACTACATGACCTCCGGATATAACGTCTATAACTCGGTGTGAATATGTGTGACTATCATGTCGATGGAGGTCTTCTATTTGGACGAAGTGGGTGAACTGTCCTCTTTTGATCTTACTTTAAATCAATTTACTGAGCTAGTAGCATTGTTGGTCCCTGATATTGTAGAAGGGGGGTTGAATACAATATCTATTAATTATCGCAGAATATTGGATTTAAAAATATTATTTTAAATTCACACAAAATATTAATTGTAATGAAATAATGTTCAAGTGGAAGATATAATTTTAACTTGAAAAGTATTACAAAATTAATAAGTAGAAAGATTATATAACTGTTTAAAAGCTTAGAACGATTTTGACATGAATTGTTCGAGTTTAACAATTATATTCCAAACTTGCACAGAAATCTGTGAATATTACAATGCAGACAAATTTCTGAATTTGAACTGTTTTTCTAACTCTGAATAGTGAAGCCCTGACCTCATATTTATAGAGGTTAGAAAAGCTTGGCATTACTTTTCAGCATTACTATTTTTTCTTGAAAAATAGGCCTAGAATTACCTTTGAAATAGCTGGGCATTACTTTTGAAAATTCGGTATTACCTTTCATTGTGGTCGGTATTACCTTTTGATTAAGCTCGGTATTACCTTTTAAAAAGCACAGAATTACCTTTTAAAAAGTAATTTCGATATTACCTTTTTAACAAAATAATTTCGGTATTACATTTTCAAAAGTAATGCTGATTTTCTTTTTCTTTTAATAAAAAGACTCGGTATTACTTTTTGATAAAGTAATACAGAATTACTTTTTAATAGAAAATCTCGGTAATACTTTTTAGAAGCTGTTCGGTATGACTTTTGAATTGAACCACCTGACCATTTTGATTTGTTTTGACACATGGCACGTTCCTATTGGCTGAGGCAAATAACATAATTCACCTGCCCCTTTTCTTTTCTGATTGTCGTAGGTTTCTTTGATTAGCCCCGTAGAAATGCTTTTAGACCCGCACAACTTATAATCTTTAATTAATAAATAATTAATTTAATTCAAAAATTATAAAAATAAATATCTAATATTATTTAGATATTTATAAATATAATTTACTAAATAAATAAAATATTTATTAATTAAANTAAGCTCGGTATTACCTTTTAAAAAGCACATAATTACCTTTTAAAAAGTAATTTCGGTATTACCTTTTCAAAAGTAATGCAGATTTTCTTTTTCTTTTAATAAAACGACTCGGTATTACTTTTTGATAAAGTAATACAGAATTACTTTTTAATAGAAAATCTCGGTATTACTTTTTAGAAGCTGTTCGGTATGACTTTTGAATTGAACCACCTGACCATTTTGATTTGTTTTGACACATGGCACGTTCCTATTGGCTGAGGCAAATAACATAATTCACCTGCCCCTTTTCTTTTTTGATTGTCGTAGGTTTCTTTGATTAGCCCCGTAGAAATACTTTTAGACCCGCACAACTTATAATCTTTAATTAATAAATAATTAATTTAATTCAGAAATTATAAAAATAAATATCTAATAATATTTAGATATTTATAAATATAATTTACTAAATAAATAAAATATTTATTAATTAAAATAAATCCTTACGCTCTAAGCTGCGGTCTCCTGAATGTCTGGAACCGAATTNGATGTCGATTATCATTTCTACTGTAGTGGTCTTTGTGTCTTGTCTTGTTTTTAGCTTTGTCTTCAATATTTCTTTTCTTGGAATCTCTTTGTAGTAGGCACTTGGAATCTTTTGTATCTTCTGAACTCTTCTGAAATACTACTCCTTTATTTTTCGCCGACGCTTGAACATATTAATGAACTTCTTCCGGTGTAGAGTAGCAGCTTCATTAGAACACTTCTGATATTAGGATTCTTTGTGTCTAGTTGACTGTCTTCATCTTGATTCCTTCCTCAGTATTTATTACTTACTTAATTTTCTTACTTGAGTTGAGTTATCATCTACTTATTACAAATAGGCCGTGTCATATGCCTTTCAATCTCCCCCTATTTGTTGTTAAGCATTTAACATACAAATTCCTAGAGGATAACTCAACTAACAACTAAGAAAATAATATGACCTTTAAGAACTGTAAATAATAAATTATTCTCTGGATTATATCATACATTTCCAGATTTCCCGAGTTAACTGAAATGAAAGATGTTTGTTCCTCTAGCACTGAACATATTATACATGTAGTATTATCTTCATTTCTCAGACTCATCACTACTCCCCCTTAGGATGTCAGAGATGATGTCTGTTCTCTTCTTACCACTTCTCCTCTATTTCTCCAACTCCTGTCTTCCCTTCTCTTCCAAGGTGAATTCAATTTCCCCTTACTTGAATTATCCAACCATTTTAATAGAGGTAACAAACATGGCATACATACAGCATTAAACCATCGCAGATATAAAAAATGCAAACTATGACATGTTATGCATTTTAGAAAATCCGGTTAATCATATTTACAAGAATAATCCTCACCCAAGGTAGATTCATTTTCCCTTTTCGTAAATTATCTAACTTTTCTTGTTCAACAATTGAGTAATCCTCTTCTGGCAAAAGCCTTTGTTTACTTCTCCCCTTTTGATCTACTCCCCCTTAGTTGAACACTTTAACATTTTGGAGTAATCCTCTTAATAATTCTCCCCCTTAGTTGAGTAATCCTCTTAATAATTCTCCCCCAATTGTAGACTTAATAATTTTAACAGTCCTTTTCTGGAGAAATTTCCACTTTGGTTAAGTAACATTTGAAATCTGTAACAGGGAATTGGGAAAGGGATTCGGTAAGTGTGCTAGTGTGTGATTTTACTTTGTGTTCCTCACAAGTGTTTCGCTCATATACTCTCTAAGTGTTTCACTCATAGAATATATATTTTCACTCTTCCTTACTTGTGTTTCACTCTTTTCTCA
>QRFB01012667.1:0-25645 GCA_008931105.1 Oenanthe javanica
TTACTTAGTTGAGTTACATAGTAATTAAGTGTTACAAGTTAGTACACCTATGCCTTTCATTATCTATTACTATAAAGATGACTCTGCCGTCAAATATTACTATAAAGATGGTTCTGCCGTCAATTATTATTCAAAAGTTCAATGGTCGGTTATGCCGCCGTAACTTTTGTAGTATTATATATATATATATNTTATGCCGCCGTAACTTTTGTAGTATTATATATATATATATCGTTATACATGTTTTATTAATTGTTTAAATATTGATGTGTTATATTATATCATGTTTTAAATATTTATCAGAATGACAAACCTTGCAAAATTAGAATTTATTGCACTGGATGTTTTTGGAAATAATTATCTGTCGTGAGTGCTCGATGCAGAATTACATCTTAGTGCAAACGGGTTAAAAAATACTATTGAGTCTGGAAAAACCCCAACTATCGAAAAAAATGCAAAAACTATTATATTCCTTAGTCATCATACCCACGAAGATTTAAAATCAGAATATCTAACAATCAAAAATTCGCTCACTCTTTGGAATAACCTCAAAGACAGATTTTATCACCAAAAATTTGTTTATTTACCATCGGCTCGGTATGACTGGAAAAATTTAAGAATACAAGATTTTTAAACCTGTTGCGGAATATAATTTGATGTTATTCAAAATGAGTTCAAAACTAATTTATGTGGTGGGAAAATTTTCGATGCTAAAATGATTGTAAAATCTCTCTAGACCTTTCACTCCAACACTATGATATTAGCACACAAGTACAGAGAACGCAATTTTCAGAAATATAGTGAATTGGTAGCTCTTCTTCTTGTGGAAAAGAATAATGAGTTGCTGCTAAAAAATCATCAAGCACATCTTACAGGCTCTGCCCAGTTACCTGAAGTACATAACACGTCATTCCAGAAGAATGAACGTGTGAAAGGGCATAGAGGAGGACGGAACCGTGGACGAGGAAGTTTTCGTGGTCGGTTTCGAAATCAATATAATTCTACCCACCTGAAGTGGCAGCGTGATGGTTACAACAACTCCGGTAATCTGAGGTGGCAACCTAAAATGCCAAATAAAAAGAAGGTATCACAAAAAGGAGATGCTAGAGATGTTTGTTATAGATGTGGGGCTGAAGGTCATTGGGCTCGTACTTGTCGCATACCAAAATATCTTGTTGAGCCGTGTCAATCATCTAAAAAGCCTAAAGGTAGAATGATAGAAACCAACTTTGCTAATTTTAGTAATAATGCAATGACAAATGATGAACCTTACATGTAACAGACCCGTCTGCTAAACTTTATTACGACCTAAATAATTAGTTTTTATGTATATGTTTTATGTGTAATATTTTCTAAGTTATGTATGTAAATATTTGTTTTAATGTTGTCTACTTTCATATATACATGTTAGTATTGGTGTCCTAGAGACAATATTTTTATGTTTTATTGAAAATAATTGAGGATTATGTTTTATTTGATTATTTAATTAATATTTATTATGTCTTTATTTACTGCATTATAAATTGAAAGCATAATAAATGTTCTTGGAATATTAATATGCATTATATACTTTTAAGTATGTGACTTAAAAATGAGATTATATTAATAGTATTTTATTCCTAAAATTCCCTAGTCGGGTATTATTATTTAAGGACAATAATAATGCAATAAGACTAATATGTTTGTTGACAGATGACAGCATCTCATTAGTCATAGGTATGGTGATACTAAAGTCAATAACATAAGTGCATGTCCCAATGCATGACACTGGAAAGACCCGCCATGTGATTCTACGTGTTAATAAGTGTCATGAGGAATTCACACTGTGATAATGATGTAATGATCATCTGACTTGAAATCATTATCTTTCTATATGAGAATTAATATACTTTGATTACACTCAAAGTTACATTTAACCGAGTAATGATAAAGGTGGACATTGGGTATGCTATGAATCGTATGAGGAATATGAATGATAGATATATGATTTAACCCTCCGATTTTATGAGTGATATTATTGGTCTCTTGATTGAGTGAGACTATGAAATGCATGGTCGTGCTCAAATATTGATTTGTTTAATAGTCTACTCATTGATCAAGGAAACCAAGGTTAAACGTTGAAGAGGATGACACAATACATACCTCGAGTTTGATCTACAATATAAGGTTAAAGAGATTATATTACATTGCACATTATTCACGAAAGCTTTAATTGAATCACCAATTATTATTGTTACTTGGGTAACAATTATATATTACTAGATGCCCATCATTTTTTATAATTTTATTATTAGAAAATAAAATTATTGCCAATGTAATAATAACCTAAAGGGTCACACACAAAGAACGTCAAAACGGAGGTTTATTTAAATTACNCACCAATTATTATTGTTACTTGGGTAACAATTATATATTACTAGATGCCCATCATTTTTTATAATTTTATTATTAGAAAATAAAATTATTGCCAATGTAATAATAACCTAAAGGGTCACACACAAAGAACGTCTAAACGGAGTTTTATTTAAATTACAAATTTAAATATTTTATTATTATTTCAAATTTAATTATTGAATTAATTAAGTGAGACTTGATTAATTATATTATAATTCAAATTTAATAATAACCCAAAAATCAAATTGGGTTTTTTTTAAAGGAGACCTCATGGATTAGGGTTTGACCCAATTATCTCAAGCTCATATAAATACATAAGGATGTGTTTAAAAGCCTAATACTTGACATCTCGTTTTTATCAGAAAAACCCTAGTAGCTCTACACAAGAGAGAGGCTAGCAAGTGAGAGAAAAAGAAGAGATAAATCGGGGTTGTTCTTGGCTAGTACCATCTTCGCTGATCGTTAGACGAATCGACGTTCATGTGGATACCGTTAGAGAGTTGTTCTTGAAGAAGGGGCTGCTGTGATACATTAAGCAATGACCTCCCATTGAACAACAATTCGTAAAGTTTCTAAGGTATAGACTTCATTCACCATAATTATCCAACGTTATACATGGATCATGTGACTGAGTTTCGATTTTTTTTTGTTTTTACGTTACTTTCGCTGCGTTTTCATGCCCGAAACTCATCAATACAGTGTAGTATGAGAGATATATGTATTATTGACTGCGCGACCTCTCACACAATTCTTCAAAATCTGAAATATTTCTCATAGTTGACCAAAACAAATTCACATATATGGATGATTTCGGGTACATCAAATATAATAGAAGGCCTCGTGAAAGAAAGTTTTCTTCTACCAAATGAGACACAAATTTATATATCTAATGCCTTCTATACTAGTAAATCCACTAGAAATCTTCTGAGTTTTAAGGATTTTCGTCTTAATGGTTTTCATATTGAAACCACTAATGAGAATGAAAAGAAATATCTTCTTATCACTTCAACTAGCTCAGGCTATAAGAAAATCTTAGTAAAATTACCATCAATCTCTGTCGGGCTATATGCTATAAAGATTAAAGTCGTTGAATCTCATACTTTCAATATTCCCAAAATCATAGATCCAAAATCTCTTACCCTTTGTCATGAAAGACTAGGTCATCCGGGAGTGTCTATGATGCATTGTATTATTGAAAATTCTACGGGACACCCTCTTAGAAATCAAAAGATCATACCACATAATGAACCTCCTTGTTTAACATGTTCTATGAGAAAATTGATTATCTGACCATCTCCTGTTAAACTTCAGAATGAATCTCCGAATTTCTTGGAAAGAATTCAAGGAGATATTTGTGGCCCTATTCATCCATCTTCTGCTCCTTTTAGATATTTCATGGTTTTAATTGATGCTTCAACTGGGTAGTCACATGTTTGTCTACTTTCAACCCGAAATAATGTCTTTGCAAAATTACTTGCCCAAATAATCAAATTTTGAGCTCAATTCCCAGATCATCCCATTAAATCAATCCGTCTAGATAATGCTGCTGAATTTACATATTCAACTTTCAATGATTATTTTATGTCAGTAGGAATCTCAAACGAACACCCAATTGCTCACGTACATACACAAAATGGTTTAGCGGAGTCTTTGATTAAGAGACTTCAGCTTATTACACGTCTCTTAATTCTTAGAAGTAAGTTACCTACTTCTATTTGGGGTCATGCTATACTTCATGCCGAGAATGATAATGATTAAACCATCCGCTTATCATAAAGAATCCCCCCATCAATTAGTTTTTGGTCAAATACCCGATATTTCTCATTTTAAGATTTTTGGGAGTGTTGTATATGTCCCAATTTCACCACCACAAAGAACTAAAATGGGAGCACAAAGAAGATTAGGTATATATATATATCGGTTTTGATTCACCATCTATCATAAGATATCTTAAATCATTAACTGGTGATATCTTTACTACCCGATATGCTGACTGTCATTTTGATGAGTCTTTGTTCCCTTTATTAGGGGGAGATAATGTTTTGCATAAATTAAATTCTGAACTGTCATGGAATGCATCAAGATTTAATTATATTGATCCACGTACTAATCAATGTGAAATTGAGCTTCAAAGAATCATTCATATGTAAAATATTACTCCCTCCGTCCCAACCAATTCTTTACACTTTCCTTTTTGGGACGTCCCATCCAATTCTTTACATTACTAAAAATAGTAACTTTTAACAATAAATATATTATTACATCCACTACTTCACTCCACTTTTTCAACACTTTACACTATTACACCCACTACTTCATTTATTTTAACAATAAAATCACTATTACACCCACTATCCTTGGTCTCCGTGCCCGGACCAAATGTAAACATTTGGCCGGGACGGAGGGAGTATTAATCAAATGCCAGAACAAAATCATATATACTTGTTATTAATGCTCTGGTGAGGGTTGAAATCCCTAAACAAAAATCAATTCTTGAAGAATTGATTAGTGATTAAAAACCACGCCAGAAGCGTAGTAGACCTGTTGGTGTAAAAGATATTGTATCATGAAAACAATAATTAATTGAAAATTCCCCAGAAATGACAAGTGTTACAGAAAATATCCTTGAAGTGATATTACCTCCTGAAGAGGTTCAGGTCCCTGAAGTGGCCATAACAAAGACCCCTGATGTGGCATTGCCTCTTGAAAAGGATATTGCCCCAGAAGTGGCACATGCTTCCATAGAAACAAAGGTACCTGAAAATTATGAGATCTCGATAAGTTATGTACATAATGTGTAATTGTTGGATCGTGGGAGTATTGAAATTGATGATGTATATGCTTTTTCCGTGGCATGCGATATTATGATGAACTCCGATCTTGAACCACAAAATGTGGAAGAATGTCGACAAAGAGATGATTGACCAAAATGGAAAGTTGCAATCCAGGTAGAATTGGACTTCTTGCGCAAGAGAGATGTATTTGGACTTGTAGTCCAAACATCAGATGGTGTAATCCCTGTTGGGAACAGATGACTATTTATACAAAAACGAAATGAGAGAAATGAAATTGTGAGATATAAATCCCGATTAATAGCCCATGGATTCCCTTAAAGGCCTGGACTTGATTACCAGGAAACATACTCTCCTGTTATTGATAGAGTTACATTTCATTTTCTGATGGGCATGGCTTGTATAGAAAAATTGGAAACACGTCTCATGGACTTAGTGATAACCTACCTATATGGATCACTTGATAGTGATATTTATATGAAAATCCCTGAAGGATTAAAGTTAGATGAAACTAAACCTTGACATTTATATTTTGTTAAATTACAATGATCATTACATGGTTTAAAACAATATGGTCGTATGTGGTACAACAGTTTTAGTGAATATTTATTGAATGATGGGTATATTAATAATCAAGTATGTCCATGTGTGTTTATTAAAAGGTCAGAAATTGGTTTTGTTATTATTGCTGTATATGTGGATGATTTGAATCTTAATCATAATTTTGAAGATATTACTAACGTTATTAATTATTTGAAAATGAGTTTGAAATGAAGGATCTTGGAAATATAAAATTTTGTTTAGGTACGCAAGTGGAGCACTTATCTTCAAGAATATTAGTTCATCAATCAACCTACACAGAAACGGTGATCGATCGGTTCTATATGGACAAATCTCATCCACTAACAATGTCAATGGTTGTTCGGTCACTCGAACCTGATAAAGATCCATTCCGACCTCGAAAGCCAGATGAATATACTCTTGGACCTGAAGTTCCATATCTTAGTGCAGTTGGCGTTCTTATGTATCTTGCAAACAATACACGACCTGATATTACATTTGCTGTAAATCTATTGGCGAGATTCAGTTCTAATCCTACCAAAAGGCATTGGGATGAAGTCAAACATATATTGAGATATCTTCGTGGGATAGTTGATTTTGGATTATTCTTTCCAAAAGATACAAATTCATAGCTAATTAGATATGCAGATGCTGGATATATATCGGATCCTCATTTTGGACGATCACAAACAGGTTATGTATTTACATATTGTGGCACTGCTATTTCTTGAAAGTCTATGAAACAAACTATGGCGACAACCTCATCAAATCATGCAGAACTGCTAGCGATCCATGAAACAAGCAAAAAATGTATTTGGTTGCGATCTGTTATTCAACATATCCGTGAATCATATGGCTTATCAAGTATCTCAGATAAGTCTACAATTATGTTTGAAGATAATTCAGCCTGCATTAAACAACTCAATGAAGGATATATCAAAGGGATCGAACAAAGTACATCTTGCCAACATTCTTCTACACTCACGAGCTCCAACAATATGGTGACATTGATATACAATAAATTCGCTCCTGTGAAAATATGACAGATTTGTTTACAAAGTCATTGCCTACATCAATTTTTGAAAAGCTGCAAAATAATATCGAGACGCGAAGATTGAGAAATTTGATATATCAAGATGTCAAAATATAAGGTGTTTCATTGAGGGGGAGACTGTACTCTTTTTATTTCATCAAAATTTTTATCCCACTGAGTTTTTCTTTACAACGCTTTAATGAGACAGTCAATCTTTATATTGACAATCAAAGGAGAGTGTTATATATTGATTGCCAATTCTTTTTAATATTAAACAAACCGGCTTGAGATAAATATTATATATATTACTAGCTTTAGGTAAAGGCGGTGGTGTTGCACTATAAATAGAAGTATCGGACAAAAATTTGGAATACACACGAACGCAGTTCACATATTACATATATACAATCAAGTTCTTTCTCTTTCTTTTAGATAATCTTATTATTATTTATTAAATAGTTTATAAATTATAACAAAAACTTAATTACTGTAGTTGTGGAAAAACCAACTACCACATGTATGTTTTATCAGAACACGAGGGAATATACTAATCCATGCTAAGTGGGACGCATTCATTCATTTATATTATCAAATTTCTTGCTTATTAAATTTTAAAATCTAAACCATAAATTTTAATTTTGTCAACTGAATTTAATATTTAAATAAAGATTTCATCTTTATTCTGTACAACAAAAACCCATTAATTATACGAAAATTATAAAAAAAAACCATCTTTTCAAAAAATAAAAAGAATTATTTGGGTGTGAAATTAAAGAGAGATGGGAGTTTTTTCAAAAAAAAAGAGAGAGAGAGACAAGAGTGTTCTTGAGAGAGATGGTGGGTATGGAGACTGCCATTTGTGGTCGTGTTGCTCTTTCACCTAATCATCTTATTCATCCCAAATCTGGTACCCCTTCTCCTATATACATATACATATATATACATATACATACATACATATATATATATATATGTATGTATTTCAAGAACTTTGTTTGATGAATTGCTTATGTATACTTTTTTGAATTACCCATTTGATTTTATTTGTGATATATTCAGGATGATGATAGTGTTGTAAAGAATTATATGTAGTGATTACACTTCTAAAAGCATGTTCATGAATTTTATGATTAGTGATGGTTGTTCTTGATCTTTTTAGTAGTTTTCTATGTATCTTTTTTAGATGCTTGTATTAATTTATAGTTTTTTTTATTTATTGATTATATAGTGTTTCTTTTTTGTGATTTGTATATCTGATGATCATTTGGTCTAATTCAGTATTCTTATGACAGTGCTGTCATAAGTGCTTTTGCTAACCATAAAGGTGTGAACTTGGATGATAGCATATTCTTGTTGTGAGTAACATACTAACATAACAATGTACATTGTAGAAAACCAATTAGCATGTAAATGATTCTTGTNACCATCTTTTCAAAAAATAAAAAGAATTATTTGGGTGTGAAATTAAAGAGAGATGGGAGTTTTTTCAAAAAAAAAGAGAGAGAGAGACAAGAGTGTTCTTGAGAGAGATGGTGGGTATGGAGACTGCCATTTGTGGTCGTGTTGCTCTTTCACCTAATCATCTTATTCATCCCAAATCTGGTACCCCTTCTCCTATATACATATACATATATATACATATACATACATACATATATATATATATATGTATGTATTTCAAGAACTTTGTTTGATGAATTGCTTATGTATACTTTTTTGAATTACCCATTTGATTTTATTTGTGATATATTCAGGATGATGATAGTGTTGTAAAGAATTATATGTAGTGATTACACTTCTAAAAGCATGTTCATGAATTTTATGATTAGTGATGGTTGTTCTTGATCTTTTTAGTAGTTTTCTATGTATCTTTTTTAGATGCTTGTATTAATTTATAGTTTTTTTTATTTATTGATTATATAGTGTTTCTTTTTTGTGATTTGTATATCTGATGATCATTTGGTCTAATTCAGTATTCTTATGACAGTGCTGTCGTAAGTGCTTTTGCTAACCATAAAGGTGTGAACTTGGATGATAGTATATTCTTGTTGCGAGTAACATACTAACATAACAATGTACATTGTAGAAAACCAATTAGCATGTAAATGATTCTTGTTGGTATTCCAGCATTAAAGTGTTTAGGATGCTAAGTGTATGTGTACATTATAGAGAGGCTTATTTTGCTCTTAAAATGCGTCAAATGTTTTTTGGGGAAGGTCAACTGCACTAAATAAAAAAAAGATCGGCAAAGAAGGCAAACCTGTATCTCTAGCAACCAAAGCCGCATCCAGCTAATAAAGGCATCAAGAAAACAAGTGGAAAACGCATAGGAAAAAAATACATGTACAAGCTACCAAGCTATTCTCCAAATGCGCTGAACTGAAACGATTGCTGAAGACTAGAGACTGGATATGACACCTCTAGATGTGACATTCCAAACAACTACATTATCCAGAATTGTAGTAGTATGTGAATGTCGCCTCTAGCCAAATATCCTCTCTTTCCTCTTCTGTCAAATGAGATACACCAAAAATATACTGTAAGCAACACTCGTAAACTCGTAATATGCTTGCCCCTCTATCGCCTATAGCTGCGCATCAGACTTTCCTACACTGTAAACTTGGTGGTACGCGATGGAGTCCAATTAGGGACTTGGGGTATCTAATTCCACCAAACTCACCACTCTGAACATTATTTCAACAATTTTATCAGCTAAATAACAACCTGAATCCCCTGTTGGTTATGTTTCATTATTGGAATGTTCCAATTAATTTTTTGAGATGATATAAGCTTAATTCATCTTATTAATAGTTGTACCATCTTTTTGTTGAGAGAAGGACCCGTTTAGCACAATTTGGGGTTAAATGGCCCAAAAAGGCACAACTCAAAAGAACGGACCTTTATATCTCTAGTAAACATTAATACATATTGTGTTTCTAAAAAAACTCAAAACAAGCAGTTTGTTAAGCGGTTAAACACAGGACAAGGTGATCACGAGTGCAGGAGTTCGATTCCAGTGTGATGTATAATTTTTTTTAACATTACTAAAACAATAGTAGCTTGGCAAGCACGTGTGTGTTAGATCATAGATGTATATAAAATTAACGCAGTACAATTATGCGTTTGATGTTCAACGCATTATAAACACCCGTTTCATAGGATGAGCAACTAGAATAACGTTAACACTAAATACATTTTCAAAAAATGCATGATTTCTTGCGTTTTTCCAAGCCTTGGGCCATTTTTCGATTTTGTGCCATCTTGGGCCATTTTTTGATTTTGATTTCATTCCAAATTGTGCCAAAAAGTGCCAACACCCCTTTTTATTGGTATTGATGTTAATCATTACACTATACCGCTGTGTCTTATTTATGTCGTGAATCTGTTACGATTCTCATATTCTTTCAATTTCTTCAGGGGATAAATATCTTTATAGGCAATGTGCAAACCGGACCAATTTTATGGCAATGTCAGCAACAGGAGTAGGGAAAGGTGGTGGGGTAATGGACAAGCCAGTCATAGAAAAGACGACCCCAGGCCGTGAATCCGAGTTTGACGTAAGGTATCACACCAAAATATTTTCTTCAATGTTATTTTAATAGTAAGATCATTATAGTGAAATTTTAAAGGAATGAAAGTCTTTCATGAAAAAACTTTAGGTGGATATTAAACCCCGGAATAAAGTAGTAAAGAACAGAGTCAAACAGATCTATGTGGAATATTTCATTTTTTGTGTGTTTGGCACTTAAGCGTAATGGTGGTAATTGGCTCTATACTACAAATGCCCAGTGCAAAATTATTTTAACCAGGCAGTAACGCACATTTTACACCATGTTGAATTCACAGCACTAATACGGTATCATTAGGCATCATATGGAATATATGGAAAAGATATTTACACCTGATGGAATAATTTTGTAGCTATTGCATCAGACATTGTCAATAGTGGAGGAACCTTTAAACTTTGGGCTCACACTGAGTGGGGATATAGAGTTCAAGTAGGTCTTACAGTTAGGTTTGTGAAAATTGATAGCCGGTGTTTTGGATGCATTTGTGAGGTTGTTGTCTTCTATCTTGCGTTGATGAGAGGAGATTACAGTTATTCTTGGGGTTATATTATTATTCTAGTAGATTTTGAAAGAGACTACACATTTCTATTGGATCACAGTTCTAAGAAATAACCCTTTAAAGTTTAGTGCCTATTTGCAGGGTAAGTTTGATGACTAATTTGCCTTGGGTGCCTATGAAATCGTCTGATGTCCTTTAGGCTTAGTTGTGTGATTGTCAAAAGAACAGAACTCAATATATTCTCTTACCAATTGTTTGTGATAAGAAAATTTGATTGATTCATACTCTATGAAATGTAGGCCCCCTAGAGCTCCTCCCCCCGATTCATATACCGTGAGTATAACTAGTTACAACTTATCAGGAAAGCATTTGGAATCCATTTTGGGAACATTAGCAAATGCTCTATCAATAAATGTTATAAAATGAATTACAAAATTTGATGAATACTTTTTTTTAGTCTCACCTCATCCATCATAACGTTTTAATTAGTGAAATTTGTGGTCACTAGTCATATAAGTTTGTCAAGTTACTGAGGTTGGTCACTAGTCATATAAGCTTGTCAAGTCACTGAGACTGCTATGCTGGTTCGATATGACTAAATGAATGTAGAATGTTGTTTTCCTCAATATGGAATACAATACATATAAAAAATTTATTGTTATCTGTTTCTCTCAGGAAATCAAGGAAAATGGCTCCACCTTATCGAGTGATGCTTCACAATGACAACTACAACAAGAGGGAATATGTTGTGCAAGTGCTGATGAAGGTTATTCCTGGGATGACAGTGGACAATGCTGTCAATATTATGCAAGAAGCGCATCACAATGGTTTAGCGGTGGTAATCATCTGCGATCAAGTAGATGCTGAAGATCACTGCATGCAGCTCAGAGGTAATGGTCTTCAAAGTTCGATTGAGCCTGCAGGTGGAGGTTGTTAAATGCATTTTAGAATTCTGTAACTAGATATCTTCTGCATCGATTGAAATACTAGGATTATGATTATGTGTACATAGAAGCACAGCTGTTTGAATCTTATTTGATATGTGATATGCAGTGAGAAGATGTATATGAAAGCACAAATAAGGCCAGTTAAGCCAAATGGTTGGTGAAATTCACTGTACAGTGAACTGCAGTCTACTTAATATCTGTTCTTTGGAATTCCCAGTATTTATTTGTGTAATTGCAGTGGATTTCAAGCATCTCACACACCCACACCCACACACTACATGAAACATGCGCTTTTAAAATGTGAAAGACTTCTATTAATTCACACACAATCTGACAGAGAAGACTTTAAAGTAGACATCTACAATCTTGTGTGATCAGTGGTGGAGTCAGAAAATTTTAGAGGTGGGGGCTAAAATAAAATAAATATATATGAGCCAATATATCTCTATAATATTTTTATCTTGGTGGGGGCTAAAATTTTTTGATATAAAGAACTTAAATCATTGTAGTGGGAGTTTTAGATCCCACTAGCCCTTATGTAGCTCCGTCACTGTGTGATACCGTATAATTATTCTGAAAAGTAATAAGATACATATATTCATTGTCAACGCATAATATACAATCTGTTATTGCATCTTTCCTGCTGAAAGCAATATTTTGAATATTGCAGATATCGATAAAATTTTAACTTTATTTCCACAAAAAGTCTGTAAAATTCATGGAGAACAATGAACTGGCTATACTTGAAGTAGATTCTCTAGTATGGAAATTGACAGCGGTATATGAACATTTAAAAATCTGCTACATTTGAAATCTTTTTGCCCCTTTAATTATTCATGGATCAGTATCACTGTCCTTTTTAAAAGTATGGTTGAATATCATGATCTGATAAGCAGAAAAATTCATTATTGAATTACCAAACAGACGTCAAAATATTCTGTATTCATTAAATTTGTAAATTGTTACATAAATGTAAAATGAATTGCAATTTACATCCCTCGACTTCACTCAAAATGCAAATCTATATACGTAGTTTCATAAGTTGCAATTTACATCATCAATTCTTAAAAAATTAATTAAAACACAATCACTTGTATATTTTCTTCAAAAAACAATATTAAATTAGACATGTTTAAGGATAAAGATGGTATAAATTATAGCACCGATGGTATAAGTGTTACATTTTAGTTAAACTTTTTGACAAGTTCAAATATGCAAATGTAAATCTATAGCAAGTTAACATTATAGGCTACTGGTCTCCTTCGTTACCAAAATGTTGATTTTCAACTGAGGTATGTGCGCGAGTAATTAAACCACTACCCAAAAAAAATGTAACTGTATATTTCAAAACAATAATAATAATATAAAATTCATGGTGCCAACTTAAGAACATAAAAAGAGTAAAAAGGAAGAGAAGAAAAAAATAGTAGATGGGTTACTGCGAGCTAAAATAAGTTATTACAGTAAATTCGAGGGTCCTATTTGCAAGTTTAAAAAATATGAGATCACAATCCTGGCCAGCCATTACCTCCCTCTAGTATAGCAACATTCTGTAGTCTACTTGAGCTTTCCTTGTTCAAAATGCGAGAAACTCTATCGGAATATTCAATACTCGGTTTTTCATTGATATGTCCAAAACCTGAAGTATGTGTTTTTCTAAATTATGCATTGAAACCTTTTCACGCAGCTAAAAATCACAAACAGATTCAGAATGCTCTCCTTGCAGCAGTTATGTACCAAGTGAAGAACAAGAACACTTCAAGTACCAAGTGAAGAACAAGAACACTTCAAGTATCTAACCAAGATGCTCCAAAGTTTTGGTACTGTTTACGAATGTTGCACTTTTATTAATACCTTCGAGCAACAGAATGCGCATTGCTTCTACACCAGTTTGAAATGTGAAATCTAGCTGCAAAGGTAACAATTTCAGTCAAGATCAGAATCTAAATTAATATCAGAACTGTATTCATATGTCTGCTTTTGCAAACATGCTACACAACCTCTCCACGTTCTTTTTTACTGCATGGGCGAAGAACAAAGTTGGCAGGATCCATTTTTCCAGGAGGACACCCTATACCTACAAATAAAAGCTCATTATGAGAATGTGTAGTAGCATTTTGGTAGATCAGACTTCTAAAGTGGCAACTTACCTATTCTTAAACGAGGAAAATCACGGCTTCCTTTAAGATGACTGATTATACTCTTCATCCTAAAAGACATTAAAGCATCAATGAACAAGCATCAACTTTAACATAGATTTAATTCAGCAGAGAGACACTTTGGTCACAGCAAACTGTTTTCTTTTCTACTANAGACATTAAAGCATCAACGAACAAGCATCAACTTTAACATAGATTTAATTCAGCAGAGAGTCACTTTGGTCACAGCAAACTGTTTTCTTTTCAACTAATTAACAGGTCACAAAAATGTGGACAACTATACATCTCCCCACAGCTAATTTTCAAGTAAAATGAACAAATATTGTTTTGGGCATGCATAATGTAAAAAACTAGATTATAGAATATTTGACATGCAAGCATTCAGACATGCTCCAAATAGAGAAAAAAGATATCTACGTATCACCCAGAGAGAGACTGCATTTAGTACAAATAACATATAATTTTTAAACAAGTAAATGAAACGGAGGTCAAGAATTGATTACATATTTACAGCAGATGGAACTCATAAAGAAGTAAAATGCTTTAAAAAATAAATTAATTATAGAAGTAATATAAAAATACCCATTGTGTCCATCATATCCACCTTTTGGCAATAACCGCAGCCTTGAGAAAGGGAGATCTAAGTCGTCATAGATCTGCCAGAAAGAAGTCATCATTTTAGAGTTTGAAGGCACTGATTCTGTAGTCCAGACTTTAGAGGGAGTAGTATATACTTACTACAAGTACTTGCTGTGCTGGAATCTTGTAATATGACACAATTGCTCCAACCTTAAATTTGGATGAAATGCTAACTGGTTACTAAACAACACCATAGAAACACAACTGGTATCACACTATATGATGTCCAAAGAGTTACTTACAGACTCACCGCTAACATTCATAAAAGTCTGAGGTTTAGCAAGCATAACCGGAACATTTCCAATTAAACCTGGAATCGAAAATGACAAAACCATTTAGCAAACAAAATTGACAAAAACCAATTTTTGTCATGACTTCTATGAGCAGATGTACAATTTTCTTTCATTATGCATCATTTTATAGTACCCCTACAGAAAAAAGAAAAACTGGATGGGGCTATCATCTTCAGCCCCATCTTGTAGCAGAGGGTTAAAAGATGCATAATCTTAGAGACATAAACATCCATAGATACGAGCAACTTAATAAACACAAGAATTAGCATTCCACCCATAACAGTGAAAACAAAACTTGCTCTTAAATTTTACGCAAGATAGAAGTAGCTTTTTTGTGTGAATAGCTAAATCCAAACCATCAAAAGTTAAAAAGAAACGCTCAACAGTATTGTGCTAACCAGAAACTTTTAAAAAAACCATATTCTGAAAAAAGCAGGCAGCTCGTATCTTCTAACAGAAAAATTCAAACAACAGAATTTTCCATCAGGACTTGTTCTAACGTGAAAAGAGGTTGTACCATAATGACAAGAACAAAAGTAACCATCAATAAAATTAATAACGTATGCTACAGAAGCAGAGTTACAACATCAATATTAGATTATGAAAAAGCCAAAACAGCACCTTTCCCATACAAGGATTTAAACGAAACGCCACTGATGGAAATCCCTTCCGATTCTGCTATTGCATCTGCCATCTCAAAACCAACCTGTAAACAAAAACAAACGAAACATTCACAAATTCAAACTAATTACCTCTAAAGTTTTAAACTTTAAATCAAAAAACTTGATTAATTTACACATTTCTCATCCACTTTCGGCAATCCTTATATACATATAAATTCTTTAATTCTTTCTCTATACATAAAACATAAATCACAAAACACACACACACACACACACAATTGCTATATTAATTTATCGAGATACGAGAGAGAGTAAGAAACTGACATTGTGACGAGTGCCACTATATTTCTTGCCTGGATTCCCGAGACCAACGATAAGCCAAGTCTTTGGCTTCTTCACCGGAGTATCCACCTCCGCCGGTTTTATAGGCGGTTGAGTAGAGAGATTTCGACATCAATCTGGTGGAGATACGATGGTGAGTCGCCGGAGAACGAAAAAGCGACGCCGCAAAAGACGACGTCGTATTGTAACCACCAAGAAGTGTAACCACCATTTTCGTCACCCGAATCCATTCATTGTAGAACGCTCTTTTTCATATTGTTGGGAACAATGACACGACGTCGTTTCTTATTCTTAAAAATGAATTTGAAGTAGCTGTAAAAAGAAAAATAACGCCGCTGCCGGGGATCGAACCCGGGTCACCCGCGTGACAGGCGGGAATACTTACCACTATACTACAACGACATCTTGCTGTTTGACATTTATAAATTAAATATTAATAATACATTTGAAACATTGGGGAGACGAAAGCAACATGCTGGACTAAGGGTTTCACTTGATAAAAATATAAGATTAATTAGTGAATAATTAGGAAGACTAATCAAATTGCNCTGACAGTTAAATATTAATAATAAATGTGAAACATTGGGCTATTGTTGACCCCGCAGATCCGAAAGCAACATGATGGACCAAGGGTTTCACTTGATAAAAATATAAGATTAATTAGTGAATAATTAGGAAGACTGATCAAATTGCATCAAGTCCAAATATTTTAGGATTTTTAGCCTACCATACGTTGCTCACAACTAAGAATGTGTGCATACAACTTGGCTATTTTCTTACTTTTTCTGGCACCCTTACTGTGGTTTTTAAATGGTTTGATCATCCCATACAAATCTAGCCGCCGTCGATTACCACCCGGACCCCGAGGCCTACCGGTAATCGGAAGCTTACACTTGCTAGGGAAGCTCCCTCATCGTTCCCTTAATGACTTGGCCAAGATATATGGTCCTATAATGTCCCTCAAGTTAGGAAATGTCACTACAATTGTTGTTTCATCCCCGCAAATCGCGGAGATGATCCTCAAGACTCATGACCTTGTTTTCGCTAGCAGGCCTCAAATAGAAGCTTCCAAATATGTATCTTACGGATACAAAGGTATAGCATTTGGCGAATATGGACATTATTGGCGTAACGTTAGAAAGTTGTGCACGCTGGAGCTTTTAAGTGCAAAGAAGATCGATTCCTTGTCGAAAATGAGAAGGGAGGAGCTAGTGATGATGGTGAATACTATAAAACAGGCTGCGATGGCACGACAAGTGGTGGATATCAGTGACTTGGTTGGAGATGGAATTGAGAAGATGATTTATAGGATGTTGTTTGGGAGGACTGATGATGTTAGGTTTGATCTTAAAGGCACTATGCTAGAAATCATGGATCAAGCAGGTGCTTTCAATATAGCAGATTATGTCCCTATACTTGGGCCATTTGACATTCAGGTATACAAAGATTTCAAGCTAGCTCGTTAAATACTTGAATGTCCCTATACGCAAGGATTCATCTTCTTTTTAATTTATCTAATTTTCATCTTATATATATAGGGAATGACTAGAAAAATCAAGGATATGCGCATAACTATGGACAAAATCTTGGACACTTTCATCAGTGAGCATGAAGAAGCTGCTAACACTACTAGACCGCAGGGGTATGAGCCAGATTTCGTTGATATATTACTCTCGGTTTTGGACAAACGTCAAGAGAAAAGAAGTGATTTAATAACCATAATAGACCGAGATAGTATCAAAGCTATCCTAGTAGATATGATTGCAGCAGGTATTGATACTTCACGTACCACGATTGAGTGGATCATGGCATAACTCATTAAAAATCCAAGAATATTGAAAAAGCTTCGGCAAGAAATCAAGGATGCTGTTGGAGATGCTGAGATTGTTGAGGAAACAGATTTAAGCGAGTTACAATATTTAGATATGGTGATTAAGGAGAGTTTTAGGTTACACGCTACTGTTCCATTGTTAATTCCTCGTCAGTCGATGGAGGATATTGTGATGGATGGATATTACATACCCAAGAAGTCGAGAATTTTTATTAATTATTGGGCAATAGGACGCGATCCTGCTGTATGGTCTGAAAACGTTCTAGAATTTTTTCCTGAGAGGTTTATCGATAAGAAAATCGACCTTAAAGGGCATGATTATGAACTTCTGCCATTCGGCTCTGGTCGAAGAGTTTGTCCAGGGATGAATTTGGGGTTAGTAAAAGTTCGGCACATCGTGGCGCAATTGGTGCATAGCTTTGATTTTGAGTTGCCTGATGGCATGTCAGCAAGTGATCTTGATATGGATGAAAAATTTGGGTTGGCATTGCCTAGAGAAAACCATTTGCTTGTACTCCCCTCTGTTAGAATATGAAGTGAACGTCTTGTTAGCTCCGGTGGTTGGGGAATGGGGACACTTTCATCAAGTTGTGTTATTTATGCTTTTGTATACTACTTTTATAATAATGTTAACCTGTATTCCTTAATTTGGCACTGTCTTATAAGATACACCAGTGTAGCTCAGTTTGCCTTGTCTGCATTCCGGTTCTTGTTTCTCAGCAAATATTTCGGCCCTTTTAATCAATCTTATTTTTCAAAAATAAATATTAATTTTCAGAAGAAATAAAATAATACTTATATTCGAAATACAAGACAAAACAAACCCCCTTTATAACAAACAAATACCCCTTCCTAACAAATAAGTATTGTATACATAATATCACCTATTAGTGATCATAATTCATACAGTTTCAAGTACTTGTGTCCAAGGGAATTTGCAATGTTCCTTCCTCTCCTATATATAACACTAATTATCGGTAGACGTCAAAATTAAGATTTAGTCAAAGTCTCCTCCAATTCCAAACCTGTAAGAGTTACTACTGTAGTAATTTATTTCTCTGTCATAACACTTTAAGTCAACTTTCATTATACATATTTTATGTAAAGGTATGCTAATGTTGCAACCACCACAACTATACATATTTTATGTAAAGGTATGTCATTATCAGGCAACCACTACAACTATACATATTTTATGTAAAGGTATGCTATGTTGTCATTACCGGGCAACCACTACAACTAGTGCTTAATAAAGTCCTCCACATGCTTCTGTTATTCAACTCTACACTTTATGTCGAAATTTTCACTCCTCCTCAATTTTGCAATTACAATGATGTTTGTGTATTCTGTTATATCGATTTTATATGTATTGAAAAGAAAATAAAAGTATCTAATAATTTTGTTAAATGCACGTTATGTTAAAATAATATTTATATTATTTACGACATCATCAAATATTGAAATTTAACCTTTTTTTAGCATTGGAACACATTTATATAACACTGTGCGTTTATTATTTTATAAATAATTTATGAGATGAATCGTGTCATAATCTTAACAATAAAAGTGTACAGTATGGAGTAACGTGATAGAAGCAGAATATTGTAAAATAGTATAGTATGTAACAGGACAAAAGGGGCATCACCCATGACGAATTACTGCTAAGCATTGTGAATGGGTCATTTTTACCAGAAATTATTGACATTGTGAAATTAATATAAAAAATATTAATATTTACATCCAACATCTAATAATTTAAATGTTTTGGTACACACACGTGTTATTTTCAATAATAATTTGTATTCTTTTTTCCTTTTATTTTTTATATGTACTAAGAAAAAATGAACTACTAGCAACTAAATTATTCGATTTTTTAATTTGAGTTTATTTGTGTCATTAATTTTTAATAATTGTCCTTTAGTCAAAATAAGTACAAGCATTAAAAAAATATCTATATGAACGAAAATAAATTGTTGGGAATTCATTACTAAATTATTGACAACGGATTTGATGTTTCATAAAATATATGAAAGAAAACAAATTTACACTGAACAAATTATTTCGAAATGGGATGCATCTGCAGAAATTTAAAATTGAGATTCTGATTATATATGAGTTATTACCCTCGTCCCTTGTATAAAGTTGTGAGATTCATATTAGTTATATGGGTCGCAATTTTGGATAATGGGTCGGGTTCGTGTCGAGTTTGTTATACCTGGTCTTATTTTTGGGTTAACTCAAATCGGACCCGACCTAAAATGGGTTGAAAAATCCCAACGCAAACCCGACCAATTATGTCCTAGAAATTTGAGTTGGGTGCCTTAGACGAAATTTTGAAATGATATCCCTCTTGTTTAAGGTTCTTAAAAATATTAAAACATATATAATACATGTAAAAAAATTTTGGTGTCCTGTACGGTTGACTTGGTGGCCTTGTACAAGAGTCCGGCTGGTCGCAGGTTATTCAGGAGTAAAGAAGTTGTTCCACGTCCATCAAATCCTTCATCATCCCTTCTGCCACTATCATTTCCACCAAGTGCTACTCAAAACTCCTGCATGCCTCTTCTACTTCTACTTCTTCTGAACACTTTTTTTTTCTACACCTGTATAAATATTAGTACTTTTTATATTTTGATTTTGGAGCTTGTTAGTAAGAAGGGAAGGTGTAAGAAGGGAAGGAACACCGCAGATCCCTTGGAAATACAGTAGGGAGCGTTCCTTGAATTGTTTTCCTGGTCTTGATCCGGAAATAAATAAATAAATATTTTTTAATAGACTACTTTGAATAAATTATTATCTTTAATATTGATATAAGATACAATTTTGTGGAGGTCGGAAGTAGGTGGATGGATCATTTTACGCTTGTCAACGTTCAATCAGCTCACCTTAAATTCATATCCAAATCCATTTAATTACTTTTATAAAAAGTTAATTCATATCCGTTCCATTTAGATCACGTTAATCGGATCAGATATTCAATTCAATTAAACTCTTTACTAATTTTTTATAATTAAATTATTTTCTCATACTACATGCACAATATATTATAATTTATATATTAATAAATATTGTTATTATAATATAACATAATAAATATAAAATATTTATATTTAACTATTTTATGTTTAAAACTTTCATACAATAAATTTAAGTTATTTTAATTATTTCCTAAATTTATTTGAAATATCTTAATTTCTCCTTTATTATTATTTATAATATTTTATAGAGAAATTACCAAAAATATTACCTTTTTAAAGATTTTTTTATGATTTTACCATCTTCTAATTTTTTTTATAAAAATACGGTTTGCAAACCAAAAACAACCAGATACAACTTATTTTCCTATATTTCTGAAATTTAATTGAAGTTGTTTTTTATTGTATTTATGATTACATTTTCTTTTTATTGCATTTATAGTTACATTTTTCTTTTGGTTGATTTCGATTGATTCCAGTTGCAAAGTTGCAAACCGTACTTTTATAAAAAAAACAAAAAATCATATTTTTGCAAAAAAGATATTAAAAATCGTATTTTTACAAAATATTTTTAAAAAGTCAGTATTTTGCAAAACAAATTTATGCTTAGGTATTTTTGAAAAAACTCCTATTTTATATATGTTAATTTTTATTTAATATTTACTCATACAATAATTTTTTATGTGTATTAATGCATATTTAATTTTTATTTTAAATTCTTTGTATCTTAAATTTTATTCAAAATTATTTTTTTCACACTACTTATAATATTATTTATATGTTATTTTTAAATAAATTACCAAATTATACCAATAATACTTATAATATTATGTATATGTTATTTTTTTAATAAATTACCAAATTATACCAATATTTGATATGGATACTGAATACCAAATTAAGATTATTTATTTTATCAAAACCTATGTATTTTATGATATACTTTATATTAATAAACTTAACTTAATATTTTAATATTTGATATGAAGTTTACTATAAATATGATATATTACATTAATGATAATTATTAAAATGAGTCAATTAGAATATGGATCTTGTCTGAACCTAAATATATGAATATAAAACCTGTAAATGAATTATTTAATGGGTTAAATTAAAGTTATAAATTTCATACGAACCTAAACATGGATACCAAACATAAATATTGGATTATCCAATAATTTATAATATATATATATATACATATAAAATATATAAATATATAGATATATAGTTAATATTAATATATCTCGAGTTCGGACATGAAATTTGACCAATAAACTTTATGATGGAAGAAGATAACTATTCACACCAAAATTAAAATACTTAGATTTTATATATTTATTTAAATATAATATATACATATATAATTATATTTACTTGGATCGGATTATATATAATCCATATTCATATTTATTGAATTAAATTTCTATCGGAATCGATTTTTTAATGGATCAGATTGATTTTAAGAACCGGAATGTATCGAAGGCTTACTGAGCTACAATGGTGAATCTTACAAAACAGTGCCAAATCTTACAGGGTAACATTATTAAAAAGTATACGAAAGCATAAAGAACAAATAACACAAACTTATTAACTTATGGCATCTCCAATGAGACACTAAAACGTTAAAATAGTGTCATTGTAACATTATTTTGGTATAAAATCAACTCTAATGGGACATCAAAATAGTGTCAAGATGACACTAAATAATTGGAGTGACACCAAATTTGGTATCAAATATACATTTGGTGTCATCTTGTCACCAAATTTGACGTTTTTCAAAATTCCAACTATACCATCATATTTGTTAACAAAAATAAATGCATCTCTTTTAAGTCCCAAAACTCGATTATTTATTATTGTAATAACTAAAAGATTCCTTATATAATAAGCTATAGTGTAAAAGATTTTTTATAGTGTAGGATATAGTGCGATTTCCATTAGAGTTGATTTTGTAAATTATGTAATTTTAACACTAAAATAGTGTTTGTGATTCGTGGGAGATGGTAATTTGCGGCGGCTAGATTTGTATGACAGCAATGGTATGATCAAAAACCATTTAAAAATCACAGTAAGGGTGCCAGAAAAAGTAAGAAAATAGCCAAGTTGTATGGAAACATTTTTAGTGCTGCTGAGGAATATTTTAGACTTTTGGATATGTTTTAAAGATTATGAGTCCGAGAGTTCGCTTATTTATGAAGTTTGGAGCAGGATTTTGAGGATAACGGATTGATATGAGAGGTTCTCAATGTAAACGTACAGGATATTTATGAAGTCTTGTGTTGATTTTTTTTTTAAATACGGTAATGTGGTCATTCTGCATGTCTTTGTGAGTAACAGGAGTGATAGGGTAGTTGATAGATTTGTGGTTCTTGAAGAAAATTGTTAAATAGTAGCAAGCTAAGTCCTACATCAAAGAGGCAGGAGACAAATTTTTTGTGTATACGAGTGTCAATTAATTCCATTGATATTGGAGAAGACTTTGAAGTGTGAACGAGAATAAATTATTAATTATTAGTAAACAAATCCTTGCATAACTCTCTGTAAAATCTAGAAACCAAATCAATAAAAACAGGACACCGAAGGTTATTCAAGCAGTAAAGAAGTTGTTCCACGTCCATCAAATCCTTCATTCTCCCTTTTTCCATTATCATTTCCACCAAGTACTTCTCAAAACTCCTGCATGCCTCTTCTACTTCTTCTGAACACTCTTTTTTTTCTACATCATCAGTTCTAGTAGCTTTGCCTGTTTTCTCAAGACACGACTTCTCTCGATTTTCTGAACCTGCAGAAGCAACATAATTAGTACTAGTTGTAGTCATTTTGCTTTTTGTTCGAGTACATGACTTGTCTTGATTTTGTACAGAAGCTGATAAGCTCTTTAGCTCCATCATTCGATCCGTACGTGTGAAATCTCTTGATTTCCTTCTAATTCCTAGTAATCGGAAAATGCTTCTAAAAGTGACAATCTTTTTTGTACTAAATTTGGGAGAAACCTTTTCTTTTATCAGACATTGTTGTGGTGCTTGTTTTCGTCGTTGAAATTTTATGGCAAGGCGCTTTCTGAGTCTGAGTTTGGAAATACGTAGGATTATATATTTGCATGACCTGACTAGCTTCTTGCCTAATTTCATGTCTATATAGTCGTGCAAATTAAGATAAAATTTGATCGAATAGAAGTGTGTCTGTGAAGGAATCTGTCTATGTAATGGGAGAAAAATGATGAATAAATCTGGAGAATGTTGCTTCTAAGATAAGTCAAGGCAGGAACAGAAAGGGGGTTAATTAACAATTAAGGCTGTTGTAATGACAGTTGGTGAGAAATGTAGGGAAATGAATGGTGAGTTTGATGTTGTTTACAGTGTAAACGGAGATTTGAGTAGCTCTAATTTATAACAGGGTTTGATGCTAACTACTACTACTGCTGCTGCTAGTAGGCTTCACGTCTGTACATGTTATACAATCTCCCTTTCTATGTAGGTACGTATGCATGTTTATGTATAATATGATCTTAGTGGTGTGCCAGTATCAGGTTAGGACCAATAAAGTCCAAGTGAAGAAGAAGACCATGTCAAAATATTTACAAATCTTATTGCTAATTACAAAACTGGAACATCTGAAGAAAATATGTAATTGGTTGGTCCGGGCCTTAACATATCCAAAAATCCACTTCTGTATTCTCTAACAATTTTTTTTAAAGAATTAATCAATTAATTAAAGAATTTTAAGCCCAATAAATATGCTTCTCCGGTGGATATTCAATTATTCATAATCATAGCCAGTTCATTCAGGCCCAATGTATAGTCTAGCACAGAGATGGGCTGATCATGTACATTTAATTCCTGTATATGAATAACTTTGATAGCCAATTCTTTTTGCTTATTTTTGTTGTATATTTATTACTCAATATTATTTTGAACATTTTACAAATTATATGATTAAAAATATACTTAGTTTAAAATTATTATTAAAAAATTTCATATGAATATATTTGGTGCTATAAGTTAGGAATTTTTACGAAAACAATCTTTCTATGCTGGGTGAATTTTTATATATCATATATCTTTGATTTGATATATTTAAAATTCCTCTTAATATATTAAAATTTTTACATAATTATTTATTTAACATGATATCAAATTATTTATTTATATTTTATTATCAATTGGATATTAATGAGTAAGTGGGGTGATTGTTTAATATAATATTGAAATTATCAGTGTGACATTTTATTTTTGACTTTTTCAAGTAGTGTCATTTCAGCATGTGATTACACTCAATAGGTCATTCCGTTAATTAAATCATTAACCAAACATTAATTTTATTAATTTTTATAAAAAAATTCTCAATATTACCATTCCCATTTTGGCTTTTTTCAAATGATATCATTTTGTATTTTTTACTTGCGAATGTTACTCTTGATGTTTTATTTTTCTGATTTATACTATTTTTTGTGAAGTATTTTTATCATTATGTTTTTAAGTGTATGAGAATATTATAATTGTGAAAAGTTAAACGATTTTCTATTTTACAAATCATTTTTCTTATATTTTAATCTTTGATTAGCATTTTAATTTACAAAATGACATATTTAGTGAAATCTATGTCCCTCATAAATTAAAAACACAAAATATCACTAGTTAGAATAGGCAAAACCGAAAGAGTACCCCAGATAATTTTTTAATATAATATATAATAATCAATTGAAAACTCTTTATAATAAATTAAAATTTTGAGGGAATTAATCATTTTATAATGCTCATAATAATCCAATACAGTAATAATTTATCAGTAAATTTGTTTTCAACATTTTATACCTAGTAAAAATAAATAGAGAAGTCTCTGAGCAATTTCTCGATTTGTACTTGCGAAACAAGCTCCAAACCGGAGGCGCCAAAAAGAGCACAAAATGACAAATATCATGACTAGTTGGGTGGGTCATTCAGTTGACCTATACGGCTATACACCCCCCCCCCCCCCCCCCC